>VOPJ01004579.1:0-22643 GCA_014673585.1 Semibalanus balanoides
CACATTTTACGCAAAATAAGCCATCGTAAAAACGGCTAGTATGACGCGGAGCGTTAGTGGCAGCTGATTAGCGGCCGCCTAACGTAGCATCGACTGTCGGTCTGTGGCGTACTGCTGGCAAATTACGAGCATGTGACTTATTAGCCGATTTCACGATGATTTTTTTTAACCCGGTAGATACCCGGTAGTACCCGGTAATATTTGTGTGTTTTTGGGTAATTGAGTCTAGGAACAAGGCTTTTCCCAGATATTTCTGGTATCAATTGACAATTTATGAATTTATGTACAATTATCTGCTCTTACAGTTCCAAATTTTCCGTTAGTTTTCTTTGCATAATCAAATTCATGAACAAGTATTACCGGGTACTACCGGGTACTACCGGGTACTACCGGGTAAAAATAAATCATTCGTGAAAACGGCTATTGTGTATCGATATTGACATGTGTTACATACAGGCTGCGATTCATGACTCATGATAAGGCCTGTTTACACCGCACTAAGTATATTCCGCGGAAAATTGTCCACGAAATTTCTTTCTACATTTTCGGCAGTAATTTCATCTCGTCGCATTGGCTCAGCACACGACACGCGAGCAGACACGCGTAAGAAAGTAGATCGGAAGAACGGTACCCAAAATCTAGTGAAATTACAACCGAAAATGTAGAAAGAAATTCAGTGGAAATTTTTCCGCGGATTATATTTAGTGCGGTGTAAACAGGCCTATATATAGGTGAGATACGCCTCACACCGGCGGCGACATGGCGGCGGCCCTGCAGCACAGCTACATGCTAATCCCGGAAGCAGGGACCAGGGCACTATACACTGGGTACTAAAAAAAGGCATACACTAGAAATACACTACAATACACTATACAGAAATACACTACAATACTCTATACACTAGAAACTACAGAACATTAACACTAATACACTAGAAATATACCCAGGATATGGCTGCTCATACTTGCGACATCGTTGGCGCTTTTGTCGATCACAACTTCATATTACAAGCACTAATGGTAAGCATGCCCTGCGACCGCCCCATTGGGCCGAGTTTGTCTATGACGGCGGCCATCTTGGTACTGACAAAAGTAGTCGGCGGGGGCCGCGATTGCATACTTTGGGCTAATAGACTTCGGGAAGGAAAACCCCCGTTATTATGTTTGGGTTTGGGGGCCCCCTTTGACATTTTGATCCCAAAAATGAAATAAATACGCTCACTCCTGATTTCTACTGTCAACTTGATATAGTTTTCGTTGAAGAAAGTATCGAAAACTTGGCTTGGAAAAGTGGCCTTTTAACATGTAACCCTATGGAGCAAGTACGGAAAGGTCACGCCCATGCTAACCTAATAGTGACTTTGGACCCCGCGCGGCAGGGACTATCCAGCGTGTTTTTTAAATGTAATGTGAGATAAGTAAAAGCATGTTAAATTAGGGTTAGGGTTAGGTTTTGGTTACAGGTTAGGTGGTGGTTAGGTTAGGTTGGGTTAGGTTACGGTTGGGTTAGGTTAGGTTTAGGTTTTAGGTTAGTTGGTAGGTTAGTGTTAGGTAGGTTAGGGTTAGGTTATGGTTTAGGTTAGGTTAGGTTAGATTAGGTTAAAAAAATGCAGATGCTGTTGCTTTTCAAATGGGATTTTTTTTTATCTCAACATTACATTTCAAAACACGCGGACTATCTCAATGGGCTGGGTTGCACCCATGAGGTGCCACTCATTCTTCCAAATGTAATGGGTTTGGTAATGCATTTGTTTACTTTTAATGGGTACTGATTGGGCATGGGTATGGCACTTGAATAATGTCGCTAAACGTTATTTTTTAACCTTGACAACCAGATGTTTAACCAGGTAATTTTTGTTTTATATTATTAGAACTATATGTAGGGATACGTGCTGTTTTTAGGGTCATTATGTAAAAATGAAAAAAATGTTGTTTATATTTGATAATAGAACACTTAAACAATAGACGTTTGCAATTATATGACAACAAATAAAATTCGTGGGTAAGTAATAGGGCAGATAATATTTTTAGTAAACCCATGGTCTGATCCTAGGTCTGATCCAATATGATAATGTTGACCGCAAAGTGTTCGATAAGTTCAAATCAGCAGCAAAACACATGTGCCTAATATTATTTATCGTTAATATTATAAAAGTCAACATGCTAGGGTAATGGTTGCGGATTTTGTGAAAACAATTATCTGCCTTATCTAAATGGGCTCAAATGGGCATGTGTATCAATATTATGAATTTAAATGGGTCTGGGCTTGGTGTTCATGTGTTTCGGATGGGTTAGGCTTGGGGTTTGTGCACCTATGATAATCTCTGCCCGGAAGGACCGCGCTGACCACTGCGTCACGGGGGCCACGTTCTTCCGAGTTCAGCGGGCGCCGCCACCACCCCGCCGCAGAGAAGGGAAAGTGTATCGCTAATGGGTCGCGCAGTTTCGTCTGGGCTGTGGGAACGGCTGGCTGACAAGGACGACCTGGGAGGGCATGCTGCAGATGGTAACTGTATAAATCAGGATTGAGACAGAATTCAGATCCGCTACGCAATTCTGGCTCAGGCTGGCTGACAGGGTTATGTCACATTGCAAAAGCGTGTCTCTGGAGAAAATGTTCACGATCTATGCGCATAAAACTTGTTTGTCATGAGTCCACGACTCTTCCTACACAGAACTTGCTTACTTCGAGAAGATGGACATTCGTTAAAAGGCCACGTACGGTAGAGGCAAGTTGCAATATGTGGCACCGCACCACACTGACAACCATGTACAATGTACATACATTAAAATGTATTTTTGTATGTTGTAATATTTTTATGTGTATATATTTATGTTGTAATATGTTGTATTTTTAAATTTTGTAATATGTTGGTAAGAATATAGTATGTTAAAAAATGCGGATTGGTGGTAACTAGCAAGATAATTATGTATAGGTTAGCTGTGATGCCAGATCTTCACCTACTGATACTTTTCAAGAACATCTGAAACATATCGGTTCGGGCACGCTATTTGGTCGCTCAACAAAGAACTCCCCTTGATTCATAATGGACTCGCCGGCAGCGAATCGTTTCTAGCGCATTATTGCGCCATGCGAAGGCGGACCTGTGATCCATGACGCCTGCCATATTGAGTAACTAATATGGCGATATGCTTCAACTGAACGAACGGACTCTAGAACGCATATGTTATTTAGAAACGAACAATGTTGAATCATATTCTTGTATAGAGCTCATATCATGTTTCCATAACTCTTGAATAATGGTAATATCGCCTAAATCAGTAACTTATTTTTTCTTGGAATATATCGTATACAAAAACTTTAATACTAAAATATTTCAAAACATCTTAAGATAATTTAAAACAATTCGCGCAAAATGATCCATCGTGAAAATGGTTATAGTGTGAGTATTTTTTACAAACAGTCAAAACCTGACACAACTGAGCGAACACAACAAATAACACAACAAATATGAGATGCTATTTTGGAAAAATGGACCTCATTTGACCTCCCGCCGATTCCCCCCCCCTCCCGCAAAAAACGGCTGAATCCGCCATTGAGAAAATATATAGATGAGGAAGTTGACAACCGTCACAATTTCCCAGCTCTTTAACCCGGCAGTCACTCAAGAGTCACTGGGGGGGGCTTTTTTAGCCCCCCCTTGTATCTTCGGAACCAATCAGACGATCGCACTGAACCGAACGCCAATCCGAAGCCCAGGCAAATTCATGCGACGTACAATAATTTTGTGTTTCCCTAGAGGTTCAATGGTGACGTCACAAAGGTCAGCGGCAAAGGTCAAAATTTACCAGACAAAATTGTACAGACCATATTTTTCCATTCCAAAGCATTGGTTGCAACCATGACACCCAGATTGCTCTCAAAATTGTATGAAAACACATCCAGAATAGCTAATCGGGGATTTTTGGCAAAAATGTCAAAGGTCAAGGTCAGGTCACATAAGGTCATATGCCAAAAAGATTATTACGGAAACATTGCAACACATGTTTTTGTATATCTATTTTTACGTGTAGGACACGAAATTGATACTCATTTTAACACCTGAGGTCTCTTGCCACCAAAATAATCTCCCGGATAAAAAATAATCAACCCACCATGTAAAGATACCAGCCGGATATTTTATATTGCACCAAGCGAAGCAGCCAACTGGGTATACCAGTTGGCTGCTTCGTTTGGTGCAAGATAAAATATCCGGATGGGTAGCTTTACATGGTGGGTTGGATTATTTTTTATCCGGGTAGATTATTTGGTGCAAGAGGCCTCTGATTTAAGGTACGTGAATGAAAGGTCAAGTAAAGGTCAAAGTCATGTCACAAAAGGTCAAAATTTGAGATTGAGTTAATTTACAGTAAATCAATTTACATTTTAGACCGGTTTTGTCTCAGAAGAACAGTGCTGCTCTTTATTTGGTCTGTATCTGGTCAAAAAGGACAAACAAAAAAATTTCAAATTGGACGTCGCGTGTTACCATACCTTTAATATCATCACTCTGTCAAAATACAGATATTCATTGGAAATTTGGTATGGTTGTTGAATATGTATAAGTTATTTTACATATTTTCCGGTATTAATATTCTTTTAAAAAGTTTTGATTTGTGCGTCGTTTTGTCAAAAAAGTAAATTTTGAAAAAAATTGGAGTTCAAGAAATCACTTTTTTTTCACAAGTCTGAGATAGCCATATTGGTACACTTGACATTTTCTATCTTTTCCTTTTTTCGGATAAAAGTTTTTGGCGTTGATAGCCTGCATTGTTTCGTAGATATTTTAGATATTTCCTCAGGGGCGGACAAAAAGCCCCCCCCCCAGTTGGACGTCGCGGGGTTAACGAATATGGCATGCAAAAATATCATAGCATTTCAACATAAAAACATCGATATCTGTATGTATATTGTAATATCATAAGAATATATAGGAAAGTATAAAGAACTAAGGATAGTAAGTATAAGTACAAAAATATGTAGAAGTACTATTTACATAAGTATAAGCTAGTATATACTAATTAACTAAGATTGTAATTACAAGTATCCCCTATATAAACATAAGCAGAGAATCTCCTAACAATACAATCCCTCTAGCTCTTCCAGAAATGCAAATTTCACGCGACGGACAGGGTACATCTCCATTTGATATGCGTCATAAGAAGGTCACTAGAAATCGCGAAAACTCGTGCGGGCGTTGCAGCGTGGCAGCTTTGCAAGGCCGCCAGACCTCTAATAAACTGCGTAGACTGCTGTGGAGACGATGATGTCCATCACCTCAGGTGCACAGTCCAGCCGGCCGGCCCAGCCTCCACGTGCTGCGTCTGCAGCCGGCGGGACCTACTCCCGTGTCACAATCGGCGCAAAAACCACGGCGTGTATGCAAATTCGGTGTCGATGCAAATGCCATCCCGCCTGGCAGGTTTTGCATATCGTTTTGCAACGCCCAATTGCGAATTCTGTGTCACTGAGCGTGACTGGGACGGCCTGGCCACGGGCCGCGTTCAGTTGGCGGTTGCTCAGACACGAGCAGGATTTTGCTCAGGGGGGGGGGGGGGTGGCGACCGGTCGTAAAAATCACATTTTGCTCCTCAGCCATATGCTGTTTTCACATTCTGCTTTGTAGGGATCTAGAGGAATTTCTCCATTGTGCTTATGGTTATAATTTCAAATATTTGTTTGAGTGGTTTGAAGTGTGACCCCAACCAGGCTGACGAAGAACACAGCAGGTTGTTCGAAAAGCTACCGCGTAAAACTTGCATAAAAACTGTGTGTACAATATATTATTTACAAAGTTAAACAATGCCACAGGTTCAACAATTTCCCATCTGTTAATTTTACTCTGTTCTATCTAGTGTGGAATTTATTTCGCTCAGGGGGGGGGGCAATGGCCCCGTGCCCCCCCCCTTGGCTTACGTCCCTGGGTGTGCTTCGCGGGCCTCAGAAGTGCCGCCGCCACGCCGGAGGGCGGAAATACAACCGCCTATTGCCAGGCTGTGCTCAATAATGATGCATTTATTTGGCGACTCTCTTACGATCTTACAAGTTTTTTTACCTTATTAGTATTGGCTTTTAATCGTGTTTTATACAAATTTAGTACGAACTCTTGTAAGGATGTAGGTGTGTCTGGTGGGATCCGAGTCTTCGCTGAGCAAAGTTGGTTGCAAAGACCTGGCCAGGGCTGGTAAAAATGTTTTTGAATCTGGCCGAAACAAAGTGGCCCCGTGACCTGAGCGGCCACTCTGTTCTGGCTAGAGGCCCATTTCGCATGTTTAGGGCCTTTCACTCACCCAGGGGCCCTTTTGGTCTCTTTAGAGGCCCTTACGACATGTCCAGGGGCCCCTCCGACCTGTCCAGGGTAATAAGCTTTCGTGCTTAAAGCTTTTGCGTCAAAAGTAAAAAGCTTTTGCGCAGAATGGCCTTTTCGGCCCCGGAGCAAACTTGAAAGTTTTGCTTTTTCCGTCGCCATCTTCATGCATCATGATCGCGCTTTTTACCAGCCCTGGACCTGACCCCTGCCGCAGCATCGCTCGGTTGTCCAGTTCGGGGTCAGAATTGAGTGGCGAAAGTTGGCAGTGCTCTACAGTAGCAGCACGGACCACCATGACATCAGCTGACCTGTTTACGGCCGAACTGTCACCGACAGCACTCCGGGCACGAGCAAATACCGGGCACCGCAGCCGCAACTCAGCCGCCACCTCTCTCGAGCGGCCAGGCTCGCCTCCGTCCGCCGCACAAGTTGAGATGCCCCCGGACGGCAGTCGATGCAGGCGGCGAGCGGCGGCGGGCGGCGGCGGGCGGGAGCGGGACGGCACGGAGCGGCGCTCAGTCGGTCAGCGGGGGTAACTCGGTCAGCGGGGGTAACTCGGTCAGCGGTGTCGCGCCGGCGCGTGACACGGTCCCCGTTTTCGTTCGACAGCCGACCGCGGAGGCCGCGGATGGCTTCGGCGCGCCGCAACACGCGCCCGGCGGCGGCAGCGGCGGCGCCGCAGATACGATCAGGGCCTGACACGTGTTTCGGCTCAGCAGGACAGTGCTGGCCGGCAGGGCGCCCCTCTCTAGCCCGGATGCCACCTCAGACGGGGGATGTTTTCACCCGGCTGCCCGGCCATTGTGAGGAGCAGAGGTGCGGGTCTTTGTATGGGAGGAGTGGCGCAAGATTTAACGGGGTCGTTGGGTTCTGCAGACTGCTGGTGGAGAGTACGGAACGCACGAGGAGTTCTGCAACGGAACTTGTAATAAACCGATCGAATTGTCACCATTGGAGCGAGATGTGTGCATATTTGAGCGCGGGTTCTCGGCGGCTGGAGGTTTTAAGAAGCGGCATCACTATTCGTGTCGCTATGTTAAGTGAGGTCATCACGCTCGCTGCGGTGCACTGACCCATATTCCCCCGGTCAGGGCGGATCCAGGAAGGGCGCTGCAGGGGCCCTTCCCTGCAGCGCTCCAGCAACTGAGTGAAATCTGCCGAGATGCGGTTCCTGGATTGGGGGGAAATATAGCACTCAGGAAATTGATATGGTCAGATCAAGAGCGCCGCCACCTTCCGGAAGTTGGGGGACGGAGGCATTCTGAAGTCGATTCTTTCCATGCAACGCCAATAGGCGTAATGCTAAAATATGAAAATATTCCCCCCCCCCGCATCTATGGCTGAGCCCCAGCGTCCGATTTTTATATTTCAGGAAGATAAATCTGACGAGTTTGTGTTTTAGACTAGACGTATTGGGATTTTGTCAAGCTTTTTTAGTTGTGTCCGCTATTGATCAGCAAATAGGGTCACGTGATGCTTTTAAAAATGTGGCGTTCAAAATGTTATTCGATAAAATGACAGGTTTGATCACCCTGAAAATATAAAAAGTTTGTTTTATACTTCTTTTTTATTTGGATACCACACATTTTAATTAAAAAATATTAATACATTATCGAAGACTGACTTAGTCCAAATAATTGTTCCATTCTTGAAAGTGCAGTGAGAGAAGACTGACAAGAGAGAAGTGGCTTGGGTGCCAACGAGGTGTAAATTGATATTAATTCCTGGAGGAAATGCGTTGAGAATAGGTAAACCTCATGCTCCTTTATAGCATGCCTTTTGGCAATACACGGCGCACAGACGCGTCCTTCTGCACTCGTGTGCAAACTGCAAACTGAAGAGCAAAAGGCGTCCCGGGTCCCCACGTGATTAGCATATTTACCCAATTCACTTGACCAATCTGCCTAGACAACGGAGACTCATTGCAAAACCCTCATTTCGCCATAGTTCATATCACACATTTGGTCCAGCGTAGCTGTCTTAAGCAAAAACATGGTAATGCACTCCTGGCATCTGAATAAATATTGATCAGGCCAGTCACCTGCATCTGCAATTCAGAACACTTCCACTGGACGGATTGCGGGTGTCCATCCGACGCCGCAGGATTACAATGTGCAGCTGTCCGATGCACAGCACGACTGACTCTGATGCACTTGGACGCGCACCAGGTCTGGTGACCGACTCACTCTGGAGGATTCGGCAGACAGTCTGTGCAGTGCAAAGTGTGAACATATCTTGCCATGGGCACCGTCTGTTTGGTGATATGATATAATACTACTTAGATTACCTTGATAATACCTACTAATTAAAAATGTGTCCCATCAGCTCAACATAGGGTTGTCAAAAAAGGGACATAGTCAAAAGGCTGGTCTGTGACCATTCACAGGCTTATACTCCAACCAGGCATACAGCTCAGGACCAGACATATTGATGCTCAAGAAACGGAGCAAGTGTAGAACCAGTCGCGCCAGGGCACAGTGGGCCAGATTGCCCTAAAAATTGCCAATAAATCAACGGAGCGGCCGATTACGGTAATAACATGCTTTGCGGGGTTGTTTCATGTGCTGAGTCACATTTTGAGATATTCGTAGATGTGCAGGTTACAGGTTAACCGGAAAAATGTTAAAATCGGTAAGACAATCTATGGAGTAGTCGCACTTTACACTGCCCTTTGTTCATGATTTTAGCTATTGAGCTACAAACTTTCGTTACCTTCTTGCAGAGGCGGCACCACCAGATTTTACCTGGGGGGCAAAGTCGAAAGGGGGCCTCCTTTTCCCAGGGGGGCTCCCTTCGCCAGGGGCCTCCCTGGGCTGTAGGGGCCTCCATATGGAGATTTGGGCTAACCAAAGCAAATGCCGATGTAATTGCTTCTTAATGGTAAGCATGCAGGAGATCTTACCTAAGTTGGCGTCTTGCGGTATCTCGAAAATCGGAAGCACAAAACATACAGCTGGCCCAACTTTTTCTTAGTGAATGCCTCAAACGCGCAGCCTCTCTGCTCTCTAACATGTATTCATGCGCGAGTGGGTGACTACCAGGATTTGTAATAGTCAAAATGAATGTTTATACTATACTGGATTTAGACATTATTAGTTATTGATGGTTGACATACAGTGAAATTCACATAATGGGCCACCTTAGGTAATTTTTCACATATATTGTTTTATTATTTTTAATTATTTTTAAATGCATGTGAAATTGACTAAGCACAGTACAATCACAGAAGATGAGTTGATGTAATAAAGAAAGAACCTGAGACAATAAATTACACGAATAATCAAAAAGCACGTAGCAAAATGATTCAGATAAGGAAGCGAGGGCGGTGCCTCACAAAAACGGACCAATAGTCCCAAGCGTGGAATGGGCTCCATTCCCAAGTGTAAAGAAAGGTAGTCAATGAACGGCTGAAAAGGCACGGGTTACAAGGATGAAGAATACAGTGTGGCAGTTGTAAGGCAGTGAGCCATAGCAATTTGTAGAAAGCTGGAGTTAGTGAACTGAGGGGTCTGCTATTTCATCTTTAAAACCAGCGACACCAGTTTGATCAGGCTTTATCAAGGATATGTAATTTGATTGTGATATACGCAAACCCTGAGAACTTTAAAAAGAATTACGCGGCGGAGCGGCGCGAAAACACCTTTTGAATTTATGCCCTGGACATGCATTATCATTAAATCCGTCGCTTTGCGTATAGTGCGGACTGCGGATTGCGGCACTCTAAAACTGTTATTTTGACCTTTAAAAGATGACTGTAAGAAGATGATAAAGCTAGCTTTTTGCCACAATAAGATATCAGTATTAAAAGTAAAGATACTTAATAAACACAACACAATTAAAATAGCAGCCTAAAAACTCTGTACGTTTTTAATTCAGATATTTCACTCGTAATACCAATTTCATTTTGTATTGCAATGGCGCCGACGAAGCGGCGACGAAATTATGAATAATTGGCTGTCAGAGACAATGGTCTCATGTAAGAGCTAGATCAGACCAAAAGGGCAGGAATAAAAGAGGGAAGATGCCCGATAAGGGCAATAGATACCCCTTGTTTATAAGTTGGTGCCAGGTTAGATATTAATAGAATTAACAGGACAGTAGATCGCACTAACCACCACACCACGCCCCTGAGGCCGGGTCTCGCCTATGGTGCGCCCGGAGGGCGCAACGTTTTTGTGTTGCGCCCCCCTGCTGAGCTGAAAATCCTGGATCCGCGGCCTGATTACCAAATATAAAATATAAATATGCATTAAAAAAAAATAAAAAAAGGACCTCTCAAATGAAAGGCCCGGCCAAGACTCCCGACCGACAGTTGTTTAACTATATTGTTAATGGGCTAACCTCGTGCTCATATTACAGGGCACAGACGATTTTAGTTATAACGCTCAGCCTAGCCAGAGGTGCCGCCTGCATATAGTTATTGCAGAGCCTCTTCGTTCCTGTGTATCTCCATGAGAGAAGGCCATCTAGTTAAGTCCTATGCTAACGTACGCTCGAATGGGGGGGAGGGGCGACTAAGAATAAGGAAAGTAAATAATCCCCCCATAGTTCTAAGTACTGTGGGCCCGGGCGGGGAGGGCCCTCTACTTTTAGCGTAACTGGGCTGGCGTCCAAATCGCTCATAGTTACCTCCCAGAGTGGGCTCGCGCTGATTCTCAGCTCAAGCGGGAGATACGCGTCGGCCCTAACTGGTCTCAAGTATCGGGGCCTGTCTCGTCCAGTAAGTAACTTGTGGGCCGTATTTGATCTGTAACCTCCTCATAAACTCGGGGAGGCACTCTCTCACTTGTATAGTACACTCGGGCCACCTGTTTAGTATGGGGCCTCCTGTTTAGTATGGGGGCCTATTTGTCTAATCTGCAGCCTCTGTCTTATACTGGGGAAGCCTCCTGTTTAGTATAAGGTTCTGCATGTTAGTATGGGGGCCGTCCTGTCTAGTACTGAGCCTCCTGTCTAGCAATTGGGGGCCTCCTGTCAGTACTGGGGGCTCCTGTTTTAGTACTGAGGGCCTTCCGTCTAGTAACTGGGGGGCATTCTGTCTAGTACTAAGGGGGGACCTCCCTATTGTATTAGTATGGGGCGCCCCGTGGTACTGGGGCCTGCCGTCTCTAAGTTTCGTTCGTTGAGGGGGCCGGGTGGTTCGCCGTCGGTCCTTACGATACTCGCAGGGCCTCACCAGTCTAATAGCGAGTACTGGGAGCTCCCACTGGTCCGTCTCTAGTACTGAGGCCTCGTCTCCAGTACTCGGGGGCCTCCTACTAGTAGCTCTGGGGGCCTCTTGTGTCTTGTAGTACCTCGGGAGGGTTCTGCTCACACCGTACTTAGTACTGGAGCCTCCTGCTCGATATGATACTGGGGACCCTCGCGGTTTCAGGTTTGGGGGACCGTTTGCGACGCTAGCTATGGGGAGCGCCCTCCTGGGAGGTACTAAAAGGGGCTCTCGTTGAGTACTGGAGGGTTCCTGCCAGTCACTGGAGTTTCACGTTAGTCAGTTCAGTTCGCTCCTGATTGTTAGCGTTACGGACCCCACTGATTGGAATCATCAAGAATCATAAACATAAACATTAACGGATTGGCGCAAAAGCAAAAGCTTAAATTATAGCGCCTCTCCAGAGGAAACAAATAAAACTACTAGGGGCCTAGTACTGTGGGCCTCCTGCCTAGTACTGGGGGCCACCTGTCTAGTACTGGGGGCCTCCTGTTTAGTACTGAGGGCCTCCCGTCTATAAGGGACTCGGGGGTCACTCTCTGGTCCGTAGGTAACTGGGGGCCTGCTGGTTTGAGTATGGGGGCCTCGGTCGCTCTAGTACTGGGGGGCCCTGCCTTGCTTACGTATCTGGGGCTCCTGTCGTAGATACTCGGGTTGCTCGGCCCTAGATTTAGTATGAGGGCCTCCGCTCGGGAGTACGTGAGTGAGCCTCCGTTAGTACTGGGCGTGCTTCTCCGCACGGTCTAGTCACTACTTGGGGTTTCTGCCCGCTGTCGGTTTAGGTGACTGGGGGGCCTTACGATAAGGCACTTACAGGTAGTGCCTTTGCTCCATGTATGGAAAATTTCGTACAGAAGACACATCCATTTTCTTTCTTTTTGAACATTTGTGGCCAGTGGGACCACCTTTTTTGTGATTACACGCAGCCCCTCCGAGTGCAATCCTCACTGGTCGCGGCGTGGGGAACACAATTCATATGATGTGTGACCCCCTGGCTGAACGCCATGAGGGGGAGGACAGGAGAGAAGGGAGGGGTGCAGCTCGGCGGCCGCCGTTAACGTGGCCCTCACCTCCCGCCCTCCTCCCCCCCCGGCTGGGCGCGTACCCCTCGGGCACCTTCACCTTGTAACATGCAAGGGCGCACAACGATCTGCTGCAGCCAAAAATGCAGAACTTTTTGTTGATACGAACTCATTTATATTAGATATAGCAAATTAAGTGACGACACTACACACGATTTGTACACCAGATTCAGCTAAAATTTAACAGCCTGTACAAAGGCCATATGATGAATAAATTGCATTACAAAATGGCTTAACCCTCGTCCTACGGGAGCGTTTTTACCTTCGCCCTACGGGGGGGGTGACAGGCCTCCTGCTAACTTCCAAAACAAGCAACATAGAGCAATGCGGAAAAATAGCATGTTGCCTGTCATCTGAGGAATCCGATGGCACATATTTTTTTGATTTCAGGTCAACGGTTGACCTTCCAGGTCAAGTAAAGGACATAAAATCGACCAAGTCCAAATATAACGGTTTTGCTCAGACCGTCGTAATTATTAAAGTTATGAAAATAAAATGATTGGGTTAGCGTTAGGTTGTTGTTCGTTGAATTAGCTATCTCACCATATAACAGTTTTTATATCTGAGTTAGATAATGACCTCTAAGGTCACGGCAATTGTCACCATGGATGATTATTGCTATGGGTGATTAACATTAGCAACCTCGACTCGATCAAGTCATGAATAGCAATCAGAAAAACTCAAAAATAGAAAATTATAAATACAAACAAAAATGTATATTCCTAGACCAGTTTTGACTCCTGAATACATAACAAGTATATTATTTTTATACCTGGTCAACAAAACTAAAAAAGTTAATATAAAAATTACGTCATAAGTTTCTTACACTTAGGAAGCAATCACTCAGCCAAAAATAAGGATATTGCTTTTTAATTTGGTTTGGGTATTGTTTATAATAATTTCTGTCACACATATTACAGTTTTCAAATAATTTGTTGATAATTTTGATTTTTGGGGAATTTTTATATTTATTTTTTTACTTTTTAGGGGTAAAAATCAAGAATTGTTAAGTTCCAAAATTGTTATATGAAATTAAATGTCGTTCTACGTCTTTTCTGTTTTCTGTTTGCGGTTTCTCACATAACTCTGTTTTCTATGATTTTTCAAACATGTATCGTTTTGTTACGAATATGATGCCATTAAAACGTCATTATCTCCGAAACACCTCGATTAATTTCAATAAAATTTTGGCAGGATATGTATAATTGTTGTTAACTAAGCTAATGAAAGTTTCCGAAAGATACGCAGAATGTGTAACAAGTTATTTGAAGAATAAAAAATATGGGGTAGCCTGTCAGGTGATATCAAAAATAATGTCAGTAAACCTCCCCCCGTAGGGCGAGGTTTAACCCTCGCCCTACGGGAGCGCTTTTCACCTTCGACCTACGGGGGGGAGGGCCTGACAGGCCCCTTGCTAACTTTTAAAATAAGCAACATAGAGAATCGCAGATACAACCAGCACGTTGCCTGATATGTGAGGAATCTGATGGTATATATTTTTTTTTGGTTTCAGGTTAACGGGTGACCTTCCAGGTCAAGTGAAAGACATAAAGTCTACCGATTCCGAAAATAGTGATTTTGCTCATACCGTCGTAATTATTAAAGTTGTGACGAAAAAAATGATTTGGTTAGCGTCAAGTTGTTGGTCGTTGAATTTGCTATCTGACCTTATATCGATTTTTAGGTTTGGGTTAGTTGATGAGCTCCTAGGTCATGAAAGTCGTCACCATAGATGATAAATGATTATTGCTATGGCAGATTAACATTAGCAACCACGACTCGATCACGTCCATAATAGCGATCAGAGAACCATAAAATTAGAAAACGAAAAATTAAAATAGAAAGTCATGTTCCTACACCAGTTTTTGTTTCTGAATCCAGAAAAAGTATTGATTTATTCGAATCTGGGCAACAAAAGTCGAAAAAGGAAATTAAAAAATACGTCATCAGTTTGTTACACTTAGGAAGCCATTACTCAGTCAAAAATAGATATATTGCTTTGAAATTTGGTTTCGGTATGGGTTTTGTGTGAATCGTTCTCTCACACATATTCCGTTTTTAGATTAGCTTGTACTTTGGATTTTGTGGGATTTTTCCAAAGATATATATATATATTTTGAGGGGTCAAAAAATTCAAAGTTTTGAAATTTTCCGGAATTTTCAGATATTAAAGCGAAATGCCATTATACGATCTTCATTGCTTTCAGTTTTGAATTTTTCTGCACACTATATTTTTATGGTTTTTCAATATTAAGTTGTGTTTTCACGAACATGGACGTCATCAAAACGTTATTCTCTGCCGAACCACTTACCGATTTCAACAAAAATTCGACAGTGTGTATAATGGTTGTAAATCGCTAGGAAATTCAGAAAGATGCACTGCATGTGTAAAAGTTATTCAATAAAAACTCTGGGGCAGCGTCAGGCCCTCCCCGTAGGGCGAGGTTAACCCGCGCCGGGCCGGTGCTCGGCGCCACCTTTTCGGGCCGGGGGGGGGTGGTTTCGACACCCCCCCTTCTAACTCGGCTCCTATGGGACTTTAGACATAACCAAAATACCGTTCGAGAGTGCGTCAAAGGATTTCGAAACTATTTCGGTGAAATTTTGCTCAGGTCAATATTAGAGTCACCAGAGGTCATCAAAGGTCAAATTTTCTCAAATTTTCCAGTTTTAGACATAGCCTCCAGATGATCCCCAAATATCTCGGAAACTATGATAAGCTAGGAGGTAAACAAGTAGAAGCATTAGATAGATATTTGGAACTTTCAAATCGCCCTGTGTCCTCAAATTTGAGCTCAGATCAATGTTTTGGGCTCCAGAGGTCATCAAAGGTCAAAAATGGCAGTTTTGTGTAAAATATGTGTTCACTGAATAGCATTTTGATCTAAAATGACACATAAATGATTTTAACACTATCGTGTCCTCTCGTCAAGACGCTTTGAAACATATACATGATGACCTCTTAAGGTCATTTTCAAAATTTTTGACCTCGGTAAGTTCAATTTGGTGACCCAGATAGTCATGTTGCATATGGGCGACGCGGACAGACGATAACAAATACAGTGGTGTCATCTGTGCGTTCTCTCTTCATTATATCAGAAGTTATTACCAAATCATTGCTGATGACCTCAGATGACCTCAGATGATTGTTAGAGTTCTTTTAGAAAACAATCGCACCTAGGTCATTCAGATGAGCTAAAAAAACATGATTCTGAAAATAATCAGGCCTGATCCGATGCATACTTTCAAATAAGAACATCTGTTTATTTTCCGTCACTTATATGGGGAGGTCAGAAAATTGACCTGACTTAGGTCACCGATATCAAAAATCCGAGATAATACAAACTTTAGATAGTCATGCTCTCATGACACCCTGTAAGTACGAAACCAATCCGCTAAAAAACTGTGGCTTTGGTGGAACCGCAACTTTTTCGGAGGTGGGGTCACTTGACCTAGCCTGGGTTGAACTGACCCTGGACATGACGATTGTCAAAACTTATTTTGAAAGCTGTGACAAAAGATGATCGAACAGGTACTGAAATTTGGCGGCGCTACGTGCCGCCGTTTTCCCGATATCCAGGAAAAACCTCTGGGGGGCAGCTGTCAGGCCCTCCCCCGTAGGGCGAGGGTTAAGACAGAAAATGGCAATGGCTACAGCATAGATATCTCATATTTTTTTTTATTTTTTTTCCTGTTTTTTACCCCTAAAATGTTAACAATTGAGGAAAATTAACACAAAATCAAAATTTTCTAAAATATTGAAAAACCGTAAGACATGTCACAAAACTTCTGCAAAATACTCCCATGTACATTTTTTTTTAAATATATTTTTTGATTTATTTATTGCATCTAAAGAAATTGTAACTCATAACGTCATATTTTGCAATATGTTTTGTGGACTCTCATTGACAAGATACAAAATAATAAATGACATCACTGTGTTTTTGGGACAAAACTTATCTAGAAATATGCATTGTTGATTTATATTTATCAATTATAAATTTTGGCATTTTGTGGAAGTCCGTATCACCGAACTAAAACGTAAACATACGAAATTGGCGCAAATATCCGCAGCTACTTTCTTCGCATCCATTATCTAGAGGTCCTCAGGAGTCGCTGTGTGGCAAAATCTCCGTGGGACTCGATGGTCTTTTTTGTAGCTCTTCTCAATCTTTTGCAAGTTTATTAATCGAATATTGATTTACTCCTCCGAAATACACAGTAAAAAATGATTACTACTTTACAGCTGTGTCTTTTTTACGGTAGCTGGCATAATCAGAGGGATCAAAACATCCCGCTGTACGATTATATTAATCATGGAATCACTTGATCCTGACTTACAGCAACACGAACTTTCCTGATAAGTGATATGGCCGCCGCTTCAAAACCATAAATTGACTACGGCATTGCTTGACTTTGGAGGCAAATTGCAACAATAATTTGTTGTCATGGACAAAAATATGCAACACCATCGAATGCGTCGTCCATTTTTGTGTGCATGGTGCCATGTTCAAAACCTGAAAAAAATTGCTCTAACGGAGGTTTTGATGTGCAGCGCTTGGGTCGCAATTCGCAACATGTGTATTTTGTATTTGATTAAAATGAGAAAAGATCAGTTGTAGCCAGTTTCGGGATCAGTATATATATAACTCATAAGAAACATACAGATACAACGAGCGTCATTTTACAGCGGCGTACACCAGCTTCAACCCTCGCCCGTGTAGGACAAAATCACTGCGTAACCGTGTAGAGGGGGAGGGGTACGACCCCCCTGGGCCGGCCTGGCCCATGGACCCTAATTAAGCTAGAGCTTCGATTCAAAGCGAGCGTGTTGCTTGTGACGAGAGGAAGACATTGACCTTTGATTTTAAGGTCCTTGCCCCTGGGTCATTAGGTTACATATGAGGTCATGTCAAAGCCCAAATGACGTCAAATCGTAAATGTGTAAAAAATGAGAATGTATTGAGCTAAAATCGTAAAAGAACATGTTATAATGCTAAATAGACGCAAATTTGAAATCTGCATCACAAAATGAACTAAAAACTGACAAATTAAAAAAGATCATGTTTATCAGGTCATCTAAGGTCAGCGATCTCGGTTGACCTTTGCAGCGGATGACGCCAGTGGAACATATGGTCATGTTCCCAGCCAGCAATTAACTAGGGCACTGTTCGGGCACAATGGTTTAATCCCATTGTGCCCGATCAGTGCCCAAGTAATTGTTGGCTGGGTTATAATGTATGGATCCCACAATTGAAATCAGGGTCACAAACTGCACTAGAAACGGACAGAAGAAGCAAAAAAGACATTCGAGGTCATCGGAGGTCAGTGACCTCCGTTGACCTCTAAAAAGATCAATAGAGATAGTAATCTCCGCAGAAGACACAATTGTCACCTAGGAACACTTTTGCATATGCTACTGAACAACAAACACTCGGGAACTGCACATGTTTTAAGGATCGTTATTACGGGACACCAGTTTTGCAAAACACGACCTTGAGAAACAGGTCAAAGATCATGGGTCATACGGGTCAGAAGTTCAAAATTTGCAGAGTACGTGTCACATTGATGCCTGGAAAAACCGAAGGGGTGGCATCCACCCCTCCTACACTGGCGAGGGTTAAAGTGCTCTGCAATACACACTGTATCATCCGAATATATGTGTTTTAACCGAATGTATGACATGGAAACGTTAATTTCACAATTTTACTCAGACGAAGTGAGTGAGAACGTGGAGCGTTCGAACGAATGTAGTCTACGAACGTTTGAACGAACGTAACGAAACGAATGTTTGACAGATGGGCCGAAATACGTCTGCGTATTTCGGCCCATCTGTCAAACAACAAGTCAAACAAACTACGTCTAATTCACCGACACACCAGAGATGCTTGTGGTGATGGGTTTTCAGTGTTAACTACCGTTTCACTGCACTGATTATGCAAAGGTAATCAGTGCAATCAACAAAAAATAATAATTTTTGTCGTTATACGACAAACTCAAAGCACGTGCTTATTCCAGCGGTATTATTTGTGATTATTTAGCATGGTTAAACTTTCTTTAGTTGTGTTTAGATATTTTAACGTAGCCTGTACCATTGTGTTTAGTTTAAAACTAACACAGCATTATTGTGATTATTTTAGATGGTAAACTTTCTTTATAGTTGTGTTAAAATTTTCACGTAGCCTGTACCATGTGTTAGTTATGACTAACACATGGTATAGGGCTACTTGAAAATATTTAACACAACTAAAGAAAGTTACCATTGACCTCTATAGGATCTATAGAGGTCAATGTTAACCATCCATAAATAATCACAAATAATGCCGGCTGGAATAAGGCACGTGCTTTGACTTCGAATTAATCTCCGCTGTCCCGCAACGATCTTGTCGGAATCAAAACGAAACCAACTAGAAGCACAGAAAAGGGTGGCAAGTCTTTACTTTTGCAGCAACAAACAATGTTTTCCCTTGCGGAACACAAATGAAAACTCGCTTCGTGTGCGTTCATGCCATGTATGCTTTACTAGTTGACTGTGACCTGTTCCATAAACGGTCAAGAAAGATTATTTGTCAGTTTGGGGGGCAAATTCCCAAAATGTATCGCCAATTATGAAAACGGGCATCAGATTTCGCTTTCTTATTTATCAGTAATTGATTTAAAACAAACTTACCCTATTACAAGTTGCTTAGTTTTACTAATGTCAGGAAATGTGTCAAATTTGCGTCGATTTTGGGGGCATGGCACCGCTCCCCCCCCCCATCTGGATCCGCTCATGACCTGTTCCAATACACCGATACAGTCCGTCAATCTCGCGAGACTCACGACAAAAAATCTCAGTCCACCTTCTCTCTTATGCATGCGCTCTTCTTTTCTCGGAAATATCTATACAACAGTCAGACGGAGAGCATAGCATAAATCCTACAATCAATGCTAGCAGAACATCATCTATATTGAGGCGGTGGTCTACGATATCCAGATGTATAAAACATCATAATACTGATAATAATTCCTGCAATACGTTCCACATGTAGTACATGCAGCATGTAGAAGCCTACAAGTAGGCCATCTAGATGGCTTATGCATGTACGCGCTGTGCCTTTTGCAAATCTGTCAAAAGCCTGAGGATGGGGCAAGGCCATCTCCCAAGGAAATATCAACAATGATCACAACAACTCACAGCAGCCTTTGCTGCAACCGAACAATGTTAGTGAGAACTGAGAAGAAAGTGAATAGCACGCCGAAACATACCTATTATTACTCAACTCAGTCACAATGCTAATTACAGATCAGCATGTTACGCAATCCTACCCTCGCATTAGCCGTTTTCACGATGGCTTATTTTGCGCGAAATGTGTTAAACATTTTAAAATGTTCTAAAATGTTTCAGTGGTAGCCGCTTTCACGATGGACTAATTGGCGAACAAATATTTTAACCCTCGCCCTACGGTCCCATACGGCGAGGGTTAAAACATTTCTCGCAAATTAGCCCATCCGTGAAAGACGGCTACCACTGAAACATTTTAAAACATTTTAAAATGTTTTAAAACATTTCGCGCAAAGTAAGCCATCGTGAAAACGGCTATTATGTTAAGATGACATTCGGATTAAAGCAAACGAAAATATATGTAACGGTACTATTACGCTTCCAGCCATATAACAATGCTGTAACAAGAAAGCCCATCCACGATATCTAACAGTCAGAGAATCAGTACCTAATTCATTCAGACAATTCATTGAGTTACGCTAAATTCGTGAACTGAAATGCGAGGAACAACGTTAGCCAGAATAGTACCTACTGTCCAGCTGGAAAGGCATCACATGAGGCTGGGATTGTCACAAAACCAATGTCTATGCGCCAACGCTGTCAAGGGAGAGCCTAGCCATGGACGACGTGCTCCCGCATACTTCTAACTTTCTATTCAAATAATGGGTGTGTGTTTGCACCTAGGATATAGGTGGCGCAGCCAGCGAATATGATCTAGATGGCGCTGATGTGCACATTAACCGCAGTATCGATAACTCAAACCACGATGCAACGGACACGAACTCACTGGCGCCCCGGAACTAATTCACCGACGCACCAGAGTTGGTGGGGCGATGATCCCTTGACGGGTACCCCGGGAGAATGACGAATGGAAAACTTATTGTATATAGTCTATACATAGATCGTCCAGCGGAGCGGACGGGTTAGCAGTTAGCACCTAATAATTATCCAGAAACATGACATATAATACCTACGCAGAAGCAGGACAGCGACACACAGAGATGTATCCCTCATTCGTTCACATGACGTAAGCTCCCTGCTGCTGTGCGAGTAGAAACTCAATGGTTTCCGCACAGTTCAAAGCACAAACACTCTCACTCACAGGGGACCTCAGAGACAAGGATGAAAACTTTGAAAATATAGAATGAGAGCTGCCTTCATTTTAGCGATTTTATAATAAATGAAGAATAGTGTCCATCATAGTTTCCGCTTATCGATCGATACCCATTTGAAGCAGTACTTTTTTACAATTTCAGCACACTTATCGCACCAATATTACACATGTTGTCACACGTGCTGCATACACTGGTGGTGAAACATCACACGTTCAGCCATACACTGGCGGTAAAACATCACAATACGCATAGTTCATCTTCGCTGCCTGCCTATAATTCCCTTCCACGTCGCACCAACTTACGCTGCACAATGTCACATGACATACGAGAGCATCACCTGTACAATCAAGGCCGAAATTCCGCCTGCTTCCCAATGACGTCACTATGTCGATCCAGTGACGTCAAATCATAGGTGACGTCACGTCTACCTGGTCGTGACCCTACGGAGTATGTTTACATGACCACACATGTTCACATGACACATGTTCACGTACTCACATGGCCAAAAATTCACATGTTCTAGTGGCACATGTTCAAATGCTCACATGACGACGCAGCAGCACTTGTTGGGGTAGTCTGGGAAGTGGATCTTCTGGCTGTTACCGTAGATGAAGAACTCGCCCTGCTTGCCGTCGCAGTGGTAGGTGACGCAGAAGACCGGCACCGACTGAACCACGTGACGCTGTGAAGCGAACGAAGCCACTTTTCAGGTTCAGTTGCAGGTTATTTGTCCAGGGAGAGACACACAAATTAGAACAGACACTTGCGGATCGGTGCGAAATAGAGGTGCCACTTTTCAGGTTTGTGGCTACCCGACCCGACCCGCAAATCCCCTTCAACTACCCAACACTACCCACATGAGCATATAGGCTGTCAGCTACCCGCAAGTACCCACAAGTAAATTTACCATCATAATGTCTGCCATTCAATAACTCATTTTTCAATGCTGAACTGTTTTGTGTTGATCTCTTCTCACTAACTGAGGTGCCTATATTTGTTCAAGCTTTCCCATTCCCATCGACATTACCTTTTTCCATATATTAAAATTATGCTACCCGCCAACTACCCACTTCATCCAAATGATGTGCTACCCGCTACCACCCACGTGGGTAGTAACTACCCACATTTCGAGGGTAAGTGGGTAAAAAGTGGCACCTCTAGTGCGAAAGCAGACGCTTAAAATAACGCACAGTTCAATACATCTCAGTACTGAGTACAAACTGGTGACTAAATCGGGGAAAAGATTAGAGAACGTCGGGAGCTATCGCTCGAAGCCTTTCAGTTTTGGCTTGGTGATGCCTGAACTCACACCTCGACGTCAGCATGCGACCACTTCTCTGCGCATCGGCCACATTACCCAGAAGTGCATACAAAAGCACAGAAGTACAGAAGTACAGAAGTACAGAAGTACAGAAGGACAGAAGTACAGAAGTACAGAAGTACAAAATTACAGAAGTACAGAATACAGAGTACAGAGTACAGAAGTTACGAGTACAGAAGTTACAGAAGTACAGAGTACAGCAGTACAGAGTACAGCAGTACAGAGTACAGAAGTACAGAGTACAGCAGTACAGAGTACAGCAGTACAGAGTACAGCAGTACAGAGTACAGCAGTACAGAGTACAGCAGTACAGAGTACAGCAGTACAGAGTACAGCAGTACA
>VOPJ01004579.1:24586-109600 GCA_014673585.1 Semibalanus balanoides
CCGGACCGGTGGCCGAGCAGGGCGCGCGGCCGCGGGCCCGCGTGCAGAGCGAAGCCCGGTGGCAGCCCGCCGCGCACCCCGAACGACTGGTAATCGTGCCGTGGCGGATACTGGAGGTGGCGTATCAGCCGCGGCGGCGGCCTGATGCCCTGCCGCGGCCGCGCCACCTGGGGCGACATCTGGCGGATCGGTGGCCGGCGCTGCAGCACAGATCGCGACGGCGCCGGCGCCGGCGACGGGAACAGACTCTTGGCCATCCGCTTGAAGGAGCTGAGGACGTACTTGATGTTGTCGGCGATGACCTGCGCCTGCGCCTCGGTGTTGAGCAGCGGCGGCGGTGTGGCCTGCAGGATCGTCTGGTCGTCCGGGTTGGTGGCGATGGGCGCGGTGCCGTTGCCGGCAGCGTCGACGCGCCGGTCCAGCCGGTTGGTGACCACACCGGGAGAGTTCAGGTCGAGCTGCGCGGTCGCCACGCTCGAGCTGTTGGCGGTGCGGCGCTCGGCGCGCGGGGTGGTGGCGGCCGCCGTGGTCGCCGCCGCCGTGGTGGTGGTGGTGGTCGTGGTGGTGGTCGTGGTGGTGGTGACGCGACGCTGACAGACGGAGCCCGCGAAGCCGGCCGGACACGAGCACTCTTGCGCCGGGTCCTCGTCGACGATCACGTTGCGGCAGGTGCCACCGTTCTTGCAGAAGTCTGGGTTGTGGCCGCACGGGTCCACGGCTGCGAGAGAGGGGAGGGAGGGAGGGTGGGGCGTCAGACGCGGAGCCGGTAGCGATGACGATATGTGAGAGATGTCAAAGCGCTCGAACACCAATAACACTCACAGCTCTCGATTAAATCAGTATGTGATTCGATTGCTATGCAGGCAGGAGTAGTGGGGAAGCAAAGTCCTTAAACTGTTTTTTTTCCCCTTGAAGACCTCTGTTGACCTCAATATTGGCCTGAGCCAAAAATGCTCATTGAAACTCCAAATGTCCATATTAAGAGCTTTCGAACTGTTTTTCCTGCGTCTTTATAGCCCACATAGTTTTCGAGTTAGACAGGGGTTCATTTTGACTCCCCCCACCATGACGAAGTCGTCTCGGAGGCCCACCGGGGCGCGGTGCATTAATATGCACCACACACAACAGGTCAGGCTTTTAGATAATACAATGTGAACAAAATAGTAGAACCACCATATTAGCTGCTCGAGATTATATTCATGGGTCAAGTCAGTGTGGGCAGACTTCGAGGGCATGATATTACAGAAACGTAGGCATGAGGATGGATTGGAAATCAAAATAATGGGCCTTCTATCGCTCAGCGTCCTATGCGCTACGCAGCCAGCATGATCCTCTGCGTCATTGACTGAGAAGGGGTGCGTTCACCCCCGTAATGGCGAGGGCGGAGCCACCAGCAGCCTCGGTTGGTGGTTTATCACTCACGATTATCGCTAGAAGGAACCGGTCCACTCAACGATTATGGCAGGCGGAGGAAGCACTGGTCATCACCTTGATCGCGGAGAGGAACCGGTCCAACCACGATTAATACGCAGAGGAAGCCGGTCATTACTCACTCCATCGATGTATCGCAAGAGGCACGCCGTCCACTGCACGCTTAATTGTAGTCAGATAGGAAGGCCGGTCCTATCATCACGATTACTCGCAGAGGAAGCCGGTCCAACTCACACGAGCTTATCAGCATAGGAAGCCGGTCCACTTACGTTTATCGCTAGAGTTGCAAGGCCGGTCCCACTCAACGTTTTATCGACGAAGGAACCGGCCAAATCTCATTATCGCAGAGGACCCAGCCGTCCAGCGGGGCAACGTGATGACTCGCAGAGGAAGCCGGTCCACTCACGATTATCGCAGAGGAAGCCGGTCCACTCACGATTATCGCAGAGGAAGCCGGACCACTCACGCTTATCGCATAGGAAGCCGGTCCACTTACGTTTATCGCAGAGGAAGCCCGTCCACTCACGTTTATCGCAAGAGGAAGCCGGTCCACTCACGTTTATCGCAGAGGAAGCCGGTCCACTCACGTATTATCGCAGAGGAAGCCGGTCCGCTCAGACTCACGTTTATCGCAGAGGAAGCCGGTCCAGCCCTCCTGACAGTTGCACTGCCAGGGTTCGGTGCAGTTGCCATGCACACAGCCCGGGTACGGGAAGCAAGTGTCGCAGTTGCCGCCGTGCCACCCGACGCGACATCTGCCGGCGGATACACCAGTCATAGTTAGGTGGCGGTGGTTCGGTCAGGCAGCGCCTCTGGTGGTGATGTATAAGCTAAGCTTCTCCAGGCACTCGCTAGTAGACGGATCAACAACGACGGACGTGCCGTGTGGGAATACGGGAAATCGAGGCAGCACGGGCGTGAATAGATGCACAATGCACATTAATGCTGTATACTGGTCAGTTGCAATCATTTCGTGCAATCAAGTGTTCAATACAAATATAATATCCAATCAACAATGTTTAATCTGAGTAACAGCACAGGGTCAGGCCAGTGATAGTAGTATAGCAAACAACTGACCTCGACCTGACCGAAGACGAATTAACGTACCGTGTACTCATAAAGCATGAGGAAGTCTAAGCACATGAATTAGAATGACTGCATTAACATTAAGATAGTTGAACTGGGACATTTGTGAAACTTCATAGATGAAACTTCATAGAAAACTTGCCCGCTATAAACATTTTCAAACTGGATTGTGCAGGGGCGTAATTTTCTGAAAATGATTTCGGGGGGGGGGGGCATGCTAACTTTAAACAGAACTTATGCCTTCTTCCTTTCTTACCATGCAACTCAATCACGGCTTAATGCTAAATTTTGAAATCATTGGGGGTAACTACTAACCCCCCTCCTAAGTATACAAATCGACACCGGCGTGTACAATATATATATTTGTAGTATGATAGTGGAGTGTGATGAGGACAGCATACCTGCATGTGCCCGGTTTTTCGCAGTAGCCATGTTCAGTGCTGCAGTCGTCCGCGCAGTTTGCTGTGAAATAATAATAAAACATATATATCAGCAATGACACTGTAACTGAATCTTGGGAGAAACCAGTACCTAATTTTATTTCCGAAATTGATTCCTTAATGCTGGAAACTTTTCACAAGTAGCTAATACACATTTATTTCTTGTAGTGTGCGAGTTGAGTCGCAACATATGTTCTATTTTTTTTTGCAATTTGCTTAAAAAAACGATTAAGCGAGACACATGATGAAAATTAATGGCACGAGTCCAGCAAGGGAGATATATAAATAGCTTGAAAATCTAAGACCTGCAAACCTTTAGTATCTAGTGATTGGTTTGGCTTGCTTAGAAGACCGCTTCGGCCAATCCGGGCCATTGCGCAGCCATGGGATAAATAAAGGAGAAGGGTAAAGTGGATCAAAGTGGAACACTGACTGGGCAACCGCCTTTGGACAGGCCCTTCCCCGCAGGGCAAAGCTGCGAGGAGGGCCGAAGAAGGTCCCCACTGATTACCCTACATGTATGCGGATGATACGGCGGTGCTCTGCGCCGGCAACAAGATTGAGACTGCGAGGGAGAGAGCTCAGCTAACCGCTGACGATCTAACGAAGTGGACAAACGACTCCAAGATGGTGGTCTCCGGGGAGACAACTCAGCTCCTGGTCCTCTCCCAGAACGCACCTTGGGACGCTGACGGGCTGCGCATAGAGTCAAAGGTGGCCGGAAGGAACTGTCGGCGGGGGGGGGGGGTGGAGGAGACTCTCCACCTGTATTCGAGTCACCGCTGGGAACCGACTGCTCAACTTAACGGCCCCACTGTTCCTGACGACTCCGCAGAAATATATTCATATATACGGTTATATATATATATATATTATAATGTATCAATCAATTAATATACTATATATAAATATACTATGTAAGGAGAATATATAAGATAATATATAATTATATATATAAATATATATATATGTATATATATAAATAGATATATAATATAATATATATAGTAATACTATAGTATATATAATATAGATATATGTAATATATAATATCCATATATATATATATACCTATATAATATATTTCTTCTATATTATCTTCTTCTATTATATACTATATATCCTTTCTTTAGATTTCAAGCCGTACAATAACTTAATCAGATAGGTGTTGCTACCCAGAAGACTCTCTCGCAGAAGAAGCCTGTCCAGCCAGGCAGGCATTTGCACTCCAGAGGTTCTTCACAGAAGCCTTTGACACAGCCGGGCATGACCTGACACTCGTTACACGTCTCTCCCGTCCAGCCGATGCGACACCTATAAGACAAACGCCACACAATCAGTTCACACATTGCGCTATAGACGACGCCGTATATGTCACATTGCCACATGCGCGTGATGACTCGTCTCGGCGGACTGCGCGCGGCCGCCGAGCGAGCAGGAAGCGACAGGTTTCCGATTTCTCCGCACCGGTGACTACGCTGAACGCGCAGCTGCTAGAACGCCAAATGATAAAATGGACACAACAGATTCGGAGACAGATGGCCGGGATGCCGCTGAGTGAGTAACGCCGGGTTGTCGCTACTCACTTGCATTCGTTGGGCTTTGAGCAGTATCCCTTTGCATTATGACAGTCTTGGCCACAGATCGCTGGAAATAAATAGAGAATGTCAATAGCTGTCGGTGTCCAGGGTGTAGGTTCTCTTCATTGGGGGGGGGGTAAGTGTAGGTTCCCCCAACTTTGACGAGGAAGCTGGTCATTTCGGGGAGAAAAACATGTATTTTGTCCGATTTTGATAGTACCTATTTAAGGTGATCTTTGTCAGCTCAACCCCCCCGCCACCCCCTCCCTAAAAGAAATGGAGAAGCTGCGACCCTGTTGGTGTCTCAGCGCACATATAATCAAAAGAAAGGTTCACCTCGCCTGTAAGTAGGTAAGGTGAAGCAAGTCGGTTAAAAATATCGTCATAAAACATTCATCATTGTTCCGTCTTGAAACCTTTTCTAGCCTGAGTCGTTGTTGCACAGCACATTGATTATGCAATTATGCTTCGTATAAGTGAGACTACTATGGATTTTAGACCACGTGAGACCCCGTTTTTGGCGATAATTTGTTAAGAACTGGCCGAATTCGAATCAAATTTTTGCACAGTCTATTTCAGCCCAGGCGCCGATTTCTGTCCGTATAGTCGGTTAACAAAAAATAAAAGCTTATAGTACTTGTCATTGACTCGTAACGTTAAGATCTGCTGGTAGACCCATTCCCACAGTAGAGGCTACCGTGACGTAGGTTGTGGAGCCTCCAAAGAGTACGTGCGTCTTATCGTTCACTATCGTCGGTAAGTCACGTGGTCTGTTTTGAAGGGTCAACATACTCAACAGCCTACGTTCACGGTGAAGCCTCTCTGTGGGGGCACACGTGGGATTGTGGTAATCCGGACAGATTTTAGAACAATTACGAGCCAATGACAAATACCAACAATTTTTTTGTCAAAGGACTTAATACGGGTGACATAATATTGGGAGCGCATGGGGGCTAAATAACTCGATGTCGATAAATTTGATTTTCGGATTCTCGGCCAGGGTCCTCCTTTTCTGGAACAAATTAATCGCCAAAGAAACGGGGTCTATACGCACAAGATCTGGCAAATCCATTAGGTAGGGATATAGTGAACCTGCATCCATTAAAGAGTCTAACATGGATAAAACGAGACGTGGTTAGTCGTGGCCGTTTGTTTCAAAAGTTTATCATGGTTAATAGAAGAACTATCGTTCTAGAAAGTGAATAACCATCATGCTCCATCTCGTCCAAAATAAATGTATAGTGTTTCCATTATTGGTTATATTGGTAACCATGCCATAATCCCATTGGCGACTCCAGAAGTTGATGTTTGACAGTGTTTGGGGAGGGCCCAAATCCCAAAGGAATGTATCGCATAATTCTAAAACTCATCGGATTTCCGCTTGGCTTATTACAATAACTGATTAAAACAAGGAACTTTCTCGGGTAGTAAAAAGTGTTGCTTAATTTTTACGACAAACTCATGGGAATGTGTCAAATTTGCCGTCGATTGTGGGGTGGTTGTGGGGGGGCTGGGGCGGATGGGTTGACCTGCCTTTGCACCCTCCTGAGTGGCTGCGCGCGGTGAGCATAAGCGCAGGAGCGCAGCACGTGAGTGAACAATTAGGTGGGCTTGAAGGCCCGTGATAAGTATTGTTTGAGTTTCGATAGAGGTAGTGTTTGTCTGGTGAGGGTTTTTGCTGGTATTATGGTCTCTTATATTCATCAAATCTGTTACATCCCGTGCGGAATTTCGGTGTGTCAAGTCTGAACCCTGCGGAAGCGATCTTGTGGAGGAAGGCGGTGTGGGACCGTTGGCTGGGTGGCTGATGGGTTGGAGAATGTTGGTGGCATGAGGATTCGGTTCGTACCATGGAAGGCGCACCAAAGGGCATGCAGGATAGCTGCTTGGTGGCTGCTTTTATTTGTGGCGGCCATGCTTTTATCGGCCGGGCTGATTTGTCGCTGCGGTCCGGAGATCCTTGAGTCGGTCGGTGGCGACAGGTCGTGGCCTAGCAATTATCATGCTACCTGACTCCCCGGGCCGCGACGGTGTACCGCACCATACCAGGGACGTTGCCAAGGGTGGGGCACGGGGCCATGCCCCTGAGCAAAATACATTTTCAACTAGATATAATGGGATTATCTGACGACCCGACCCTACCCCTGGGCAACAACATGCATGGCTGAGGAGAAAAATACCGACGCCTCCCCCTCCTGATAAAATTATGGCTACGTGCCTGCACCACACCGTACCGCACCGTACCACACCGCACCGTGCACTGCTACGAAGATTCGCATCATGAGAGGGCACGGTATGGCGAGGTACGGCGAGATACAAGCCCAGCCAACAATTAACTTGGGCACTGATCGGGCACAATGGGATTAAGTCATTGTGCCCGACCAGTGCCCAAGTTAATTGTTGGCTGTGAGGCGGTACAGAATATGGCACGACGTAGTACGACGAGGAAGGGCGCGGCACGACGAGGAGTGGCGCAGTACTACGACGAGGTACAACCCGGTACAACATGCGGTAAAATGCGCTTCGGCGCGGAATGGCGTGGTTTACAACACGCGGAGCAGCAGGGTACGGTGCGATACAAGGCTGCACAGTGCACAGCACGTAGCACAGCGCGGTACAATACGGTACATCGCGCGGTACAATATGGTACATCGCGGTACGTCGCGGCCGTCACCGGTCCGGAAACCATGACGTCACCGGTCCGGTAGCCATGACGACGCTGCGCGCGACATCGCCGGCTGTCGACGCAGCTTTCTCTGCCGAGCTGGGCCGGGGCCGCGGCGACAACAGAGCCGGGTCTGCTGCGATAAGCCGTCAGCAACAATACCGGACCAGGCCGCGGTGATGGGACAGTGGAGGGTCCAGATCGTGGTGATGGGACGGTGGTCACTGGTCCGTCGGAGGGACCAGGCCTTTGTGATGGTCATTGGTCCGTTGGAGAGACCGGACCTTTGTGATGGGACAGGAGTCACTGGTCCGTCGGAGGGACTGGCCCCTTGTGATGAGACGGTGGTCAGTGATCTGTCGGAAGGACCAGACCTTTGTAAGGTGGTCACTGGTCCGTTGGAGGGACCGGACCTTTGTGATACTGATGGGACAGAGGTCAGTGATCTGTCGGAGGGACCGGACCTTTCACTGGTCAGTGATCTGTCGGAAGTGTTGGGTAATTGACTGAGCGGACACGGACGCTGACTGACCATAGCTGACGCGCTGGTTACACCCCGAACGAGGGTGTGTGGTAAGACTGTTACCGGATGTCGGAACAAGCCGGACGGGTCAGACAAGACAGGCCGGACGGGTCACACAGGACAGGCCGGACGGGTCGGACAGGTCAACTTAAGCTAAGCACGCTTCCATCGCCAATCCGACACTTGTTTGGAGAGTGGTTGAAACTTTCGCTCTCGTCCAGAATAGGGGTCCGCTTGCCGTCTATATAAGAACAGTCGTAGCACCCGAGCCTCCGCGAACGGTGTCGGCTCACTGCACCTCCCGCGCGTCCGGCTGACTTCCACCCAGCGGCGATTCCCTACCGCGCGGTCGCCGCCTGGAACATGCTGCCACAAACGGCCACTCACGCCCTCTCGCGCCGTGCCTTCTTGTCCATTCTAAAACCCTGTCCTCTTTTCTCTGACTGCGTTCTCTCTAACTCAACGTGTACCCATATGTTTGTGAAACGTAAATAGCGTATGTCGAAAAAGATGCTTAAAATGATCATCTGTGCTCAGTAGCGTACCAGGGGGGGGGATTGGTGGGGGCAAAAGGTACCACTAAGAATCATTGGATTTGGACTATATTTTAGGGGGGATATTAACATGTTTTTGTTTCGAAAAAAGACAAACACAAAAACACTATTTTTTAGGGGACCCCAGGTATATCCCCCCAAAAAACTCGCCGTATTTTGCCAGGCCGGCGAAATACGACGAAATTGCGTGAGAGCACCATGGGCGCAGGCATCGACCTAGCGATTCTCGAGATCTCGGGGGAGGGGGCAGAATCTGCCCCCGCAGTTTAACGTATTCTGGATTGCCGCGGATGGGGATTAGCGTAGGCTAACTGAGATTCTGGCCAGTACCGAGGAGACGTGGGTCGCGCCGCGAGTGGGGGGGGAGGGAGGGGGCGGGGGGAGGGGAGACCGAGCGGGAGAGGGAATTACGCGCGTTAGGGTCGGACGGGAGAGGTAGGGTGAGGGTGCGCTCGTGGCTGACAAACCAGTTAGTAGGGACGCGTCGTCATGGCACACCTCGGCGGGTGTGCGGTGTTGTTGGAGCAGACCACCACCGCCTTTCAACTTTCTTATCTTAGGCCACTTCTTTCCTTCCCGTCTGTCAATTGGAGCCACGGCGGAGTAGGTGCCTAGGAAGTGCTAGGGACAAGGAAGGGCCATTCGGTCAGCGTCGCGCCGGGGGAGGGGCCGGGACAGGCTTAAAGCCAAAACAGTCATGTGGAGAGGTAGCGTGGGAGTCTGTTGCTAGGGACAGAATATAGTAATCAATTAAACAGGGTCAATGGGTTATCCATCATTTATTCATGCATTCATATTCGCTTTGTAGTTAAGCCCGAACCAAGCCCATTAACTTGGGCGCAAAATGACCTTAGCAGTCGACGCGCCCAAAAACCCCAATAAACAAACAAACAAAAAGCCCATTAACTACCAGCATCGCACCTCTAAACAATAAAACCCCTCATACGCTCCAGAGCCCCACTACCGGATAGTTCAAAGGCTCGAAGCTGACATCTCTACTCCACAGAACAATGCATCATCATTCCTCAGGCGACTTCTGTGTAGTGTAGGTATAATGCATTCCAAAGTGTCGCTTTCACCTCAGTCGGGTGACATTCGCCACCGAGATCATTGTCGGCAGGGGTTGACATTGACATCGTAACACACAAAGCCAGCATCGGTGCCAGCGTGTTAACTTTCTCCTGGCATATTCAGTCGTTCATAAATGTTTATATCGACGCTCGTGTCACGTTTTCCGCCATATGCTGTGCCTCTTCATAGGCGAGGTCGGCAATTTGTTGTGCACAGAGAAGTCTATGTATTTTTACTTATTTCTCAGGAATTGCCGAACGCTTTGTATAAAACTGTTAAGGGAATCGACAAACGACCCTTTCGTTTCAACGCCAACGACGCTAAACTTACGCTGGTTGCAGAAAAGTCCTGTCCAGCCTTCATTGCAATGACACTCGAAGCTCTTCTTGCAGTGGCCGTTCATGCAGCCCGGCAGCTTCACACAGTCATTGCACAGCTCTCCTCCATAACCTGCAATGTACGGCGGACAGTCAGAAACGGCTGGCAATGTCGGCGACAGTAGAAACGGCTGAATGTAGGGACAGTCAGAACACGGCCTGAATGTAGGGACAGTCCAGGACACAGCTGCAATGGTGGGACAGTCGAACACGGCCCTGCAATGTACGGCGACAGTCAGGACACAGCCCTGCAATGTACGGCGACAGTCAGGACACGGCCCTGCAATGTACGGCGACAGTCAGAACACGGCCCTGCAATGTACGGCGACAGTCAGAACACGGCCCTTCGCCGTATACAACATAAGAAACAACGTCCACAGCACTGTTGTCTTCCTCTAAAGAAAGGACAAGTAACAGAGCTCATTCGTAGCAAATAAGGCAAACTGTACACAGCTACAATACCATGGTCACATTATTTATGTATTATGTCGAAAGCTGACTCATTCACACTTGCAAGTAGGTGGTCCTCCCAGGAGCGTCGACACGCGAAAATAAAAACTGGTCCGATTGTTTTGCTCGGGAGGGCGGCACCTAGCAGGGGGCGGCACCTGAGGGGCGGCACCTGGCTGAAGGGGTGGCACACGGTTGAGGGATGGATTTTTTCGGGTGGGGGGGGGCACACCTGGCGAGGGGCGGCATTTTTTGAAGGGTGGACTGGCTGAGGGGCCGACACTGGCTTAAAGGGCGGCATTTTTGAGGGACGGCATGAACTTGGGTGGCGTCAGGTCAGTGGCGGCACCTGGGTATGGGATGGCGCCTCGTCGAGGGCGGCACCTAGACGTTGGCGGCACAATGGGACGTCCAAAAAAGTGGTGCGACTAGTCTGAATGGTCTGTTAGGCGTCGACGCCCCTGGGTCCCCTCACAGTAGCCCGAACGTCAGTCATCGTGAGAAAGCTCACCTATTTTGCAGATGCACTCGTTTGGCTGTTTGCAGTAGCCCAGTAGCGGGTCGCAGCCGGTCTTACAGATGGGCACGTCACACACATCTCCCGTCCAGCCGGGCAGACACTTGATCAGGCCGTCCGGCTCGCACTTGTAGTGACCCTTGGTCTTGGCAGCCGCCTCACATGTCTGTCAACACACATATACATACACGACGTGTCACTTGAGTATACAAGCTGATTCCCTTATTATGGTTTTATCGCATCCTCGATTGTGTGTTTACAGTGTCATGCAATATACGGTGCATGAGGCTGTTCACTTACAATAGCCGTTTTCACGATGGCTTATTTTGCGCGAAATGTTTTAAAACATTTTACAAAATGTTTTAAATATTTTTAGTAGTAGCCGTTATCACGATGGACTTAATTTGCGAAAAATGTTTAGCCCTCGCTTGACGGTGTCGTGGGGAGGGTTAAAACAATTTTTCGTCATTAAGTCCATCGTGGAAGCGGTTACTACTCAAAGGTTTTAAAACATTTTAAAATGTTTTAAAACATTTCGCGCAAAATAATCCATCGTGAAAACGGCTATTGTTATACAGAGGTGTAATACAGGTGTGTTATACAGGTGTACCTATGATACGAGTGGTGTAGCGTACACCACGCCATCACCCTCGTCACCGCATGATGTACCGATTACCTACGAACGATTTCTCCCCTTCTCCCAGTGCGTTGCACTATCACAAACAGCGTATGACGTCACCCGATCGTGTGTGACGTCACAGCCCACTGCCTCCCGCGGCGGCCGTCGCTGTGACGTCACGACCAACTGGGTCAGTGACGGCGGCTTGCGTCACTTCCAGCAGCGGGAGAAATCGGCGGGGCGTCCAACCGTCCCACCGACCGGCTGGTCCCGGCAGGAGAATGTACTCGGTTTGCAGACAAAGAGCATCGCTCATCGCACGAGATGGCAGCCAGCGGCTCGGAGACCAGTGGCACAGAGACCAGCGGCTCAGAGACCAGCGGGACAGAGACCAGCGGTACAGAGACCAGCGGTACAGAGACCAGCGGTACAGAGACCAGCGGCACAGAGACCAGCGGTACAGAGACCAGCGGCTCAGGGACCAGCGGGACAGAGACCAGCGGTACAGAGACCAGCGGGACAGAGACCAGCGGGACAGAGACCAGCGGCTCAGAGACCAGCGGGACAGAGACCAGCGGTACAGAGACCGGCGGCTCAGAGACCAGCGGGACAGAGACCAGCGGTACAGAGACCAGCGGGACAGAGACCAGCGGGACAGAGACCAGCGGGACAGAGACCAGCGGCTCAGAGACCAGCGGGACAGAGACCAGCTGCACAGAGACCAGCAGCACAGAGACCAGTGGCACAGAGACCAGCGGCACAGAGACCAGTGGCACAGAGACCTGCGGCACAGAGACCACCGGCACAGAGACCAGTGGTTTCAGAGAAAAGCGGAGCAAGGGACGACACAGCCAGAGGCGCGGGACAACGAGGACCAGTACAGCCAAGGGCTGACCAGCGGAGCTAGAGACCACCTTCGGAGCCGGGGCTAGTGCGACCAGTGGAGCCGGAGCTATGGTAACCAGTGGAGCCGGGGCTAGGGCGACCGGTGGAGCCGGAGCTAGGGTAACCAGTGGAGCGGGAGCTAGGGTAAGTAGCGCAGCCGGAGTGCGGACAACAAGCGGAGCCGGGGCCGGGGTGGATGGACTGTCGGATGGTTCGTAGTCGGCCTACATCCTGTAATCAGCGAGAGGTCGTATGGTGAGAGATGAACCGAATTACGCACGGTCTATTTGTGTGGAAGAATGGGCGGAGCGGGCACGTAGGCTGCACAAAGGGAATGTGACGAACAGGACGGAGGGTGTAATTAACAAGAAAGCTCGGCAGAGGCCGCGCGGCGCTGACGCATAACCGGGCGTGAGCCACGCGTGTCGGAAGCGGAATGTGAAATCTGACCTCGCGCCGGCTCCGAGCGACTTTGCAAGGCCGTATGGGAGGGGACTACCGGTTCATCAGGCTGGCTTTGGTCACCGGTGTAGGTTCAGTGTGGGACACGGAGTAAAGACAGCTGACAGTACCAGAGATGTAGCATGGTAGCAGTATAGCAAGCGATTCTTTTTGGTCGTCTCTCGTGAAATGAAATCGTCAACAACAAGTATCATTGCAACGCTTCGGATAAATTAATAATTATCCTTTTCCAAGTCTGGTTGGTGCAAAATGAATAGCTGCGCAATAAATGCATGCTGGTCTTGCAGCTGGACAACCGTCTAGAACCACGGAACGAGGCAGACTATGGCGGCTTTTAAAATTCTAACAATGTTTTACCCGGCCCCCAGTCAAAGCCAGTGGCAGCTTCCAGCTTCGGTGACTTCACCAAAGCATGAAGTTGTATATTTTGTTCTCCCTTCGCCTTCATCAATGTCAACGCTAAGGGAGGTACAGTGAATTTGGGCAAAATTCAAGCTCGATTAAACGATGAGTTAGCGGTGATAATAAACAAGTAAGCAAACCATACGAAAGCCGCATTCATTGTCCATCGATACCAGGGTCAACTTTGCCTGTGGCTTGTATGTTAACATGTTAAATATGGTCTTATGTGAAAGGATGCTTTCCTGGCACGCATACTGCCGGGGATGATTTCCGCCCCCCATAGTCCGAGGTTGTTCATGAATAGGAGAAAAACGGCAGCGCGCTGCGTCACCAATTTCGGCACAGCTGTTTGGTCATTATTAAGCCCATGCTGTCGGAATGCACTGACTCTCATGCACTGGCTCTCTGCAGGAACAACATGCGACTGGCTCTCGTGCCGACATGCTCAATCGGCCTCTTCGACGGATAATATGGCTGTTTTGGTACTATTTGGTATTAAACATGGTGAGTCTGGTACTCGAGGAAAGATAACCATTTATCGTTAAAATAGCTTTGAAGAGTAAAAATCCAGCTATTCCCTACAAAAACTGGAAAAATTTGGCGCTCGGGCAATCACACAAGTTTCGTAAATGCTTACACATAATTACGGAAAATGGAAAAAATTCAATTTAATTAATTGTGTATGGCAAGAGGCTCTCCTTGACGGTAATTCCAGCCAGGGCCACTCATACAATAATTAACCCTCGCCTTACCGTTTTCCCCTTCGCCATAACCGGGGGGGGGGGGCTGACAGGATTCCCTGTTAACTTCAAGAACAACACCATAAGAGCCAACGCGATACGAACCAGCATGTTGCTGTCATGTGGGAATCTAAAGTATGCATTTTTTAGGTTTCAGTGTCATTGGTGAACTTCCAGGTCAAGTGAATGACCGACCCGATCATCGCAGAAATAGCGGGTTTTCTCCCGTCAGAAAACTCGTATGAGAAATTGGTAATGTAATAAAAGCCTGGCCTAGACCAGTGTTGTCTCAAAATAAGAAAATGTGTTGTTTTTGTTTTGTTATCTGGTCAAAATAAGTCCAAAAAAGTGATTAAAAAATGACGTCATGAGTTTCTTACACTTAGGGAGCCACAAGTGTATACATCACAAATAGGTTTTGCAAGTCATTGGCTTTGAAATTTGATTGGGGCATTTCCCATATTTTAGTTCTTTCAGCTTATCTTTCGGTTTTTAAATAATCTGACAATTTTTAAGTTTATATAGTGATTTCCCCACATTTTCAGTTTTTTAGGGTAAGAAACCCATAATTTTCGAAATCCGAGTTGGTCCCTTTCCTAATTAAAGATTGCATTTTCGATCTTGTCACTTACGTTAGCAATTTCTGCAAAACTCCTATTTTCTGCGATTTTTAAACAATATAGTTACCGCTGTCCACCACTATAATCGTCACTAAAACGTCATTTTCTTCCAAACTGATCTGAACCAATTTCACGTCAAATTGGTGGGCAGCATACGAATAATTATTGTCAACTCAGCTAGTGAATTTCAGCAAGTATGCGCCGCATGAGTAAAAGTGATTTATAATACCAGGAGGCCTGTCAGGCCCCTGAGGCGAGGGTTTAGTTTTAAGCTGGCTACTAAGTTAAGCATGGCCCCGCCGAGTTCCGGGAAAAGGCGACGCGAACGATATGGACGCAGACATCGGCCTCCTAAAACACTAATTACCTACATCAAAAAATGAGTATCTATAATGGAAATAAACATAAAAATGTTGCAAAGGATGCACGCAGAAAACGAATCTAAACCGTTTCTCGTATTTCACCGACCCCCTCAATAATTATCGGTGACGCCCTGCGACGTTTGTATGAGATAAACGTATTATTAATTACTTACGTGTGTATATGCTATGGAAATGATTCTGAGTGTGTTAAGTGATTTTTCCACGAATTTTCCCCCAAAAAATAAAACGTGGTTTTTTTTCTGAATTTTCTTCCTTTTTTCAGAATTTTTTTCGGAAAAAAATGCCTTTTTTTAATATCTAATGCCAAAATAAGGTGACAAAGCCAGATCGTGAGAAAAAACAATGGGGTACCCTTTGTCGAAAAAAGTTGCCCCCCCAAAGCCGGGGGCTTGGGATCTGCGCCCCTTTGCCCCAAATCTAACTTACATAATTATCTTTGCAAATTACACCAACCGCATTTTGGTAACATACTAAATATTCTTACAACATTAGCAAAATTCTAGAGCATATTCAAGACAAAATCTTTCAAAGTTGTGGGTAGTTAAGGAGGAATAAAGATAAACATGAGAACGTTCTAAACGTTCATCTAAGACATTTCAATTGTTGTGGCTTGTCGAGGACAAATCCATTCATTGAAAATTCGACCTTGACCGAGCTGGACCTGACCTCAGGGAACAAGGTAAATTTTTGGGAAAGTGAACCTAACTAGTTCACCGAATATACTTTGTGATCTCTCCGCGAGACAATACACGATGGGTAAATCGGTGCATTATGTCATGCTTATGTAAAGGTTATTTATAAAAAGCCAATACGGCGATTTTCGAATGTTTAAAATTAATGGCTTCTGGCTGAGTGATACATATCAGTGACGTTATTTGACAGAAGACCAAAACGATTCGGTAATTCTGATACTAATTTACCACAATTAAAAATAAACAATTGCAATTAGGTTGGTGTTTTTGCCTAGACGTAATTTAACAAATTAATAATAATAATAAAATAAATAATAAATACAATGCTTTTTGATGAATAACTGCATGTCTCATAATTGCGCCAAATATGCTGATGAGAGCTGCTGCCATAGAGCCGTACGTTTGTCTAGTTTATCCTGGTTTGTACCCATGCTAGTCTTCCAATTCATATGCGAATGCATTCCATTCTGAAGAAGGTGCTGCTTAACTGCTGCTAATATGAATCCACATACAACGGCAGACTTTTAGTAAGATACAGATGTAACAAAAATAGGATAACGCCTTATATCTGGGCTGCTTGAGATTTATATATAGGACAAACGGTCAGTGCAGACAGACATCGAGGATAATATGGAAAACATAGGACATGAAATATGAATAACGGTAGACCCGTGATGATTAGAATACAAAATAATCGCACCTAGTGATCACTCAGTGATACAAAGGTGCCGGCTCAAGCCATCGCCTGACTCCTGAAAAGCGACTGGTCGTCGACTTTCGGCTGAAAGGCGCCTGAAATGAGCGGGAAGAGCGGCGCTGCCGTGGATACGGCTGGAACTGTCACGATTCATAGCAGTGAGGGCGCGCCCGGCCGACCGGTGCCATTCACCGGCGCGCGGCCTGAGAGCCGGGGTGAACAAACATTGCCGCCGAAATGTGGCGCCAGGGAGCCAAGCCCAGCCGTTGAGCACCTTTGAGCTGCACGGTGACGGGAAAACTTCCGAGTTATGTCGATCACAGACGAGGCGAGCTGGCGGCGGCGGCTCGACAGGCCCTTCACAAGCGGCCTCCGGTGGCGACGGTGACGGTGACGACTGACGGTGGAGGGAGAGGACGGGGGGGGGGGCTAGGAGGGGGAGCAGTGCGGAAGTGTTGTCTGACCGTGTTGGGAGAAACTGTCGGTCGGGCGGGCAGGCGGGCGGTGGGAGCAGCTGACAGTGGCATTGCACAACTGGCCTCGAGGCATCACATTCTCCCTGGGCGCACGCGAGGAGGGCAAAACAGTCACCGTCGCTCCACTCACAGACCCGAGCATCGACCCAGCAGAGGTCACTCTCTCTCGGGAGGCACGAGAGGAGGAAAACAGTCACCGTCGCTCACTCACAGACCGAGATCGACCAGCAGAGGTACACATTCTCCTCGGAGGCAAGCGAGAGGAGGGCAAAACAGTCACCGTCGCTCCACTCACAGACCCGAGCATCGACCCAGCAGAGGTCACACATTCTCCCGACCGAGCTGAAAGTAGCGTGCAGAGGCAAGTGACATCACCGGAACCAGGGCGCTGGTTCCCAGCGCCCCTGTTCCGCTGGTTCCCAGTCAAGTGGCGCAATCCGGATTTCCTGCGCGGTCACTGGCGTCCCGGCGGGATTGCAGCAAAGGCTGTCGGCAGCCGGAACCCAGTGTCCTGTGGCCGGAATCCAGCACTCAGCTCGGTCAGGAAAACAGGAAGCAGAATCGGAAGTGAGGGATAATCGTCAGTGTCAGCAGGGTTATTTTGGTGGCGTGGCGTACCATTGCAGAAAAGATCATAACCAAGCTACTTCTGCGTGCGTTTTTATGTAAAAGCATTTTACAGACTATATTCCAAACAGAGACTTAGCTGGAGTCGCTGAGGCGATGCTGCATTGTAAGCGGAAAATTACAATAATCCATATAATGTTTGCTAGAAATGAATACTTGCTACTCACCGGACGTTCATTGGAGCTCGGTCGGCTTTTGAGTAAGCCAATATACTTACTCAAAAAAGTCAAAATGTGCTTGATTTAGAAAGCGTTCACGTATGGAAGCGCAGGAAACTTAATTTGACAAAAAAAAAATATGTGTTGCACTGACGACGAGCTGAGTTCGCCATTGCATTTGCAATAAAAGACGTCAGAATCGTTTGATGATTTTCATTGCTCAGGCTCTACATCGAGCAGAACTTATTGATTGTGTGGATCATGAGTCAATGACCTCCCCCCGCCCATCTGATGGTCTATGTATTCGTGGGTGACAGCACGTGCCAGTTTTGCTCAGGAGGCCACGTCGGAAAAAGGAAAAAATCACATTTTGCTCCTAAATCTCATTCTATCTAGTGTGAAATCACAATTGGCTCCCAGCCATGATGTTTGCTGACCGGGGTGGGGGGGGGGGGGTAGGGTCGGGTTTCAGAGCATCTCATTCTATCGTAGTGTGAATTTAACTTCGCTCAAGGGGGCATGGCCCCCGTGGTCCCCCCTTGGCTACGCGTCCCTGTCGTGGTCAATGCTGGAAGGAATTCATCGCAGTGATCATCCGATTCATTTCTGTCGCTGGAATAATTTCGTGACCGAAGTTTTACGTGCTCAGATACACTGGAACAACACACATTGAACATGACAATTTCGATGTCCTGATGTCAAGTGACCTTGAACCAGACTCCAGACCACTGTCGCTGTCGCCAGGCCACTCCAGACAGGGTCAAATAGCGAGCGTCGAAGCGATTCGAACCCAGCGTGTGATACCGGGTGATTTAGGCTGTGTTTTGACCCGTCAATTCCCGCGGGGATTCCGGGGTATCGGTAGAAAAGTGCTTTTTACCGATTCCCGTAGCAACGAGGTATCAGGAATATCAATGTATAAGTGCTCTCCGGCTTCGGTTGGGGGCGGCGTCGGGTCAGCCGGGCTGTGCAAAGGAAGTACATTAAACATGGACGTCGCTAACACACAACGTGGGACCTCTTTCTTAAAGGGAATAGTTCACCTTTAACATTGGGTTTTGAGTTGAGATAGCCAAGTTGTGGCGCATGCTCGAAAATGAAGTACTTGTGACGCTTTCACATTTTCAAAGAAACCTCTTAATTATTTAATATTCAGTCCTAAAAGTCGAGACCGGGTATAACGCCGTAACTTCCAATCGCTGATTGGCTGATTTTTGCTGATATGACGCATGATTGTGACGTAGAAATGACGTAAGACATTGGGAAAAGTGTTTGATAGAAACGCATAGTGCTGGACTGGACAATAACATTTTGTTTCAGTACCTCGTTTCCTGGATTGCAAGAATAAACTTTGTGAGGATTTATCGTGATTTTGATGCTTAAATCGTCTATAAAACGTTGTTCTCAGCCAACATTTCAAGCGGAAGTTATTCAGACCGTCTAGTCTTACAGATGGGCCGAAAATCTGTGATCAATCTTATGCTTCTTTCTGGCGTGCATGGGTTTCAGGAATTAATCTTGTTTGACTGCACTGATTATAACAAAAGAAACACTGTAATTCTGCCGTAAATGAATACATGGTAAGGCTAAGTTGGAAAATTTAACGCAATTTAAACGCCATAGATGAACACGGAAACTTTTCGGAATAAACATAAATAACGGCAAGAATATTTGGTATCTCTGCGTTGTTTTATCTATGTGGACCTTCGCCTGGGCGATATGCAAAATCAAATTAAATGAATAGCACTGATTTGACTTCGAATATCTCCGTGGTTCTAAAAGCGTTGCGCATTTTCACGCCAGCCTCACAAGTTATAGGCACGGTAACTGTCCTTGTTATGTCCAGATCCTCAAATCGATACGTTTTGATGACATACGTGCGTTCTAAGCAAGCTGATTTCGCATTAACTTAGAGGAAATAAATATTAATTATCACCAATAATTGACATTTTAATTTGGCTTTTCCGCATAATATAGGTTTCTTGACTACTAGTAATATGATACTTAATTTCTTGCTTCTCTTCATCATTTCTGAGCTTTTTCTCGATTTTTTTTTTTCAAGGTGAACTATTCCCTTTAATGTCCGGTCGCGTGGTTGGTAGCTCCGTTCTACATCACGGAAATGTACCAGGGTCATATTGAGTTGTATCGTACTTGCGGTCACATGCAGCAATGAGCATAACATATAGCTCGTGAAAGGCCATACTTTTTATAATCGCAAAATCGCAATCGCAAAAATCGCAAAAACAAAATCGCAAAAACAAAATCGCAAAAACAAAATCGCAGATAGTGTACTTATTGCAAAGCGAAGCTGAATAAGCTGATCATTCTTCAATCTGAAAATAGTTTTACCTATTGAACCAATAGTAATGCAAACAGAGGCTTTTAGCACATACATATTAAATTACATGCATTGCTATGTATATATCTAAGATTTCGATTTTTTCGCCACAAAAAAATGGTGGTGTCACATTGGTCAGCCCAGATGCAACCCCAATCAAAATGAAGTTCCTACGCCCCTGTATATATATGGTAACATTATAAATGTGATAGGTATATGCATGTGTTAGCAATTTAACCCGCCGTTGGCTGGGGGTAGGGAAACGCCCCCTGAGGAATTTTCACATTAACTAAAAAACGGACAGCGCTATCACCGAAAAACTTCGGGTACATTCTTTTACATCAATTTGACGTGTTATTTGCAAAAAATAAAAATAAAATTTAGAGTGAAAAATAAATATTTTATTAAATGTGTGACGTGCTAGACTCACCTAGCACGGGTTTTGGATGCAAAATCAGATCAAAGCTTAACCCGGCCGTACACCAGACTCATTTATGAAAGCAAATGCAATAACATGTATAAATAAGCAAATTGACAAGGGCTATTCGTTTGAACAGTTGTTTTTGGCCCCTAATAAAAAACTCTTAATCAACATATTGGATATTTTATTAAAACATATATATATGTATGTATGAGAGCCACACATGGTCAACACCCGAACAATTTCAAAGCAATATATTGCTCCATAAGTATGAGTACCTCCTGACGTCATTTGCTTAGATATTATTTTTGGCTTATATTGACCAGATAAATATAAGTGAATGCTTTTACTGAATTTCGGAGACAAAACTGGTTTATTTACAAGCCTTTTTTATTTAGATTTAACCATTTCAAATTTTGACGTAATATAACCTGATCTTGAACTTATATGGGGTCATGTGTGCAAATGGCTGCTACTATCGAGGTAAAATAAACCATAAAATATGTGTCGCATGATTTCATGCTATAAGTGACCTTATTTGCCTGATTTGACATTGAATTTGCTTCCAATTTCACCTTTGCTTACACGGGAGATGCATCATACCTTTGCGAGCACTTTGTGTGATAATCTGAATCTAAGGCTTTGAATGGAAACATTGAAAAAGTATGGCCCACAAACTAAAATATCTCCCTTTTGCTTTTGAACGCTGACGTCAGTTTGAATTATGTATATATATATATATATATATATATATATAGATAATACTATATTATATAATAATATATATATATATATTATTACTATATATAAACTGCGGCGTGGACCGGCAAGCGAAGTTGCCAAATATATGGCAGACTGACCAGATAGCAATTGTGACTTCACAAGAGGCTGTCACTTTTTGTGTTTATGTGAATTGTTGTTACGGTATGCAATATTAGTTCATACAAATAGCTGGATTCGTCATGCTCAGTCATAAAATTAAGTAGGATTTTAAGATAAGGAATGAAGTGAAAACCGACATTCTAACAAGAGAGCAGAAGCGTAGTTTGATATGTCCACGTCCAGGGGATAAATGTGCCAAAACCAAGACCGGAAGTAGGCGAAGAGTAAAAGTTAAAGGGACACTGCCACCTTCCAAAAAACTATCAAATGTACGCCGTTTGTGGTGCAAAATATGAAGTAATTGCTGCTGAACACGATAATGACATTTGTTCTCAATAAAACATTGCTCAATTTCATGAAAAATGCGTTTTAATGATTTGACCTGATGACGTATAATGAAGGAATTTTTTGGAAAAAAGAAAACCTTCACGCTGCCATAAGAGTCAGACTAGTGTAAATGGCTACAGGTATTGCCAAAACGTAAAACAAGTTCCGACCTGAATAAACATTTAGTAAAGAGAGACGACGACATCGAATCAGGGTCCCAATTCAAATACATTGGGGACCTGGAATTTCAGATGTCAAAATCAAACTCAAATTTCTCTGGATTCGACCTCAATGGTTGTTTAACTTATACATCCATAATTGGCAATGCCAAGCAGCCAAAATGGCTATCTCAACTCAAATATAATGTTAAGGTGGCAGTGTCCCTTTAACCCGCTCTTGACTGGGGTTTCAGCAGAACGCCATTGACTGGAGACGCTCCCTTGGATATCTTCCGATTAAATGACTTCAGCGAGATGTGCAAGGTGACATTCGAAAGCTCTCAATGAGACACATCTAAAACATTCGTGGCATTTTAATTTATACTGGACGTCAGGTCACGGATAGGTCAAAGGTCAAACCGAGGTATTTGAGTGTAGGGCCTAGGGGCTATACTTTCCATCCGAAGCATTCGATTGCAATCATAATCACCCAATGTGCTGTTAGTAAAAGTATAATACACATCTCGCGCGAGCCTAAGGGATATTTGTTGGCAAAGGTTAGGGTCAGGTCACAAATCCATCCAAAGCCTTCGATTGCAATCATAATCACCCAATGTGCTGTTAGTAAAAGTATAATACACATCTCGCGCGAGCCTAAGGGAGATTTTTGGCAAAGGTCAGGGTCAGGTCACAAAAGGTCGCTATGCGCAGAATATCTACTGAAGTCATGCGACATATGTTATATAGGTTATTTTACACGTATTATTCGATAGCAATAGTAATTCTAACACCTGACCTGGTTTAGCTGAAGTTAGTGTCAGGCACATGTCATGGTCAGGTCACATGAAATAAAAAAAAATCAATTGTTAACTCTAAGAAAAAGCATGCTTCCGGGCTAGTTTTTCTTCAGAAATGCAGTGGTGACGTTTTTTGTTCGTAGCTTGTCGTAACACAGCTAAAAAATGTGTCATGCATGTACTTATTCATACTTCGAATCCAGTCAGTGAAAAATGTTGATATTGTTTTGAAATTGTGTTATGGAACTTGCCCATATGTGGTTTTCTAATACATATTCGGCTTTTGATATCAATGAAAATTTTGATTTTGTAGTACTTTTTCCTCAAGCAGTTGCTTTCATTTTGGTGGATTTTTTTCATAAATCCGGGATAGCCATTATAAGCCATTGCAACTTGCATCTTTTGACGTTTTTGATTGCATTTTGCTCTAAGCTTTTAACGTTCTGTTTAAATTTAGCTAATTTGTTTCGTCAAACTCGTGTGTAGTGACGTCACTAAATTCGTTTATATCTCAAAAACAAATTAACGAAATTGCTTTATTTGTCAATAAAGACGTAATTTCGATGTCGGCAAAGGGACCCAAAGCTTGACGTTGATTAGACACTATCGGTTTTTTGAGCTAATGCGAAAGTTCGCCAGGGGGTGTTTTGTGCCCCATCCCCCAGCCAACGGTGGGTTAGCATTTAACAAGTGTTTCGTTTTCATCGAACGTTAACCTATCACGCTTCATTGGATCTGTGCTGTCGATGATCGAAACACCGTATCCACATTATTAGCTTAAACATTGAGTGTGGCTTATTTCACCACCAGTAATCCATACTATGAAACGTCAGCATTTTTCCCCCAGCACAAGCACTCAGGAGTCAGGAGTCAGGTCTCGCCAAAACAGGACGGCTTCAGCCTACAGCCAACCAACCGTTGCAGTGTTTTAAGCAGCATTATATCCCCACTCTCACTCACACCCACGGACCATATTAAGCAGCCGCTCGGCGCTCTGCCCGCCTCTGCAACAGCAGTTGGTTCCGGGACCGGTTCCAGTGACACAGCTGATCCTCGGTCTAATAATCACCCGTCGGACTCGCCGGAGGAAAGTGAAACTCCCTGCCACGCACCAGGAACCCGGCACACGACACAAATCACTCTGTGCTCGGCACCCGATCAGCGACACTCAGCACTCTGAACTCACCATGCGGTACTCGGCAGAAGCGGCGCCGAAACACAGCGCGACGATCACGATTGCCCACATGTTCACCCGCTGCTATCCCTTCAGCGTCACCACCGACTCGACTGCGACTTGGAAAGACGACTGAGGCTCAGATGGTGGCCAGCCCAGAGACGGACATGGTACGCGGAGCGCCCGGGTCTCCTCTCACAGCGGCACGGGTCACAGCTCACAGCGGCACCGGTCACAGGTCACAGCCGCGCAGGTCACAGCTCGGCCTGCCTCGGAGCAGCAGCAGCGACAGCCAGCTTCCTGTTCCTTCTCACCGACACAGACGCACCGCTCGCTGTCCGCCGCCGCCGCCGCCGCCGACGTGCGCATGCGCCCGCCGGAGAAAGTGGCTGCCCCCGGCGACCTGGATCGGCCACCGTCTCCGGCCAGCTCCGGCCAGCTCCGGCCAGCTAGCTCCGGCAGCTGCAGCTAGGCGCTGCGCGGGATCGGTGTGGAGGCGGCGGGCGGCACAGATCCGCAGACGGACAGAGAACGGGCCAGCAGCGGCGGGCTTTATCAGTGACCCACCGACCTACCTGCAGCTGACCCACCGTTCGGCCTAGTCCGTCCGGCCGACCGACCAGCCGGAGGTGGCAGCTGCCCGGGGCGGCCTAGTCACGGCTGGCCACGATATTTGTATGGTTACGAACGAGTGAGAAGCGCGACCGAGTGCTCACTGAATACGGGTTCTATAAAGTATAAGCGTCCGACCCAACCCGACCTGACCCGACCCGGCCCGACCCGGCCCGGCTCGACCGTAACGCTTTTTAGAAGCTTATATCTTTGAAATCATGCATCCCATTGGCAAGCAGACTTCGTTATTTGATAGCCCCATTCCATAGATTATGTTATTAAGATTTCGTGTCACGTGAGGGGTCGGTATGGTGCGTGGCACGTGCCGCGTCAGGGGTGTCATGTGACTTAGATCCGCGGCCAGGCGCGGAAGGTGGCGCCACGACCGAAGCGACAGGCGGCGCCACCGTCGCGAACTCGGCAGCTGTTGCCATGGTAACGAAATCATGCAGAGCACCTCCACTTCCGCGGGTGCACTGACCGATTAACCCTCGCCCTACGAGAGCGACCCCTTAAAGGGAAATAATCACCTTTCATTTTTGTTAGGTCCAATTTCTTTGGCCTCCGTGATGGTATAGCAAAGATTTAATTTAAATTAAGAATTAATAAAATTAATCCCTAATTTTAAATTGTAACAGTCTCTTTACAACTAAAAATAAAGTACATATACTTCTTTCAAACTCATGAGCCAGTGTTTTGAACCATTCACTATTGACGCGCCATATCTTGCGCCGCCGGTGTTTTCGAACCTGTTCGGACGCTGGACAATGTCCCTGCAAACAAATCGCCGACACTAAAATAGTATATGTTATAGAGTACCCAAGTCTACATTTTTCAATTGAAGTGCCAAGTTGAATTATCAAGCTTAAATGGAAAACAAGGAATTGTCGACTGATGATATTAAGCCATAGTACTTTGTTCACAGCCAAATACCAGCTCTAGCACAATAGAACTATAAATTACTAGAAAATTTATGAAAACATTTTCCAACCAGTAACCGCTTGGCCGCCATAGCACCCAAGTTAACTAGCTAATATTTTGGTTTTCTATGTTTATTCATTAACTATAGGAATGCTATAGAGAGGCTCAGTCTGGTCATATTATAGAACAAGCAGGATTTAAACTACTCTTTTCCACTTCCTTGCGTAAGAAAAACAATACGGGAACAAGCCCGCAGATTTGATGGATAATCCACAAGTACTTGCAAGCAGCCGGCAAGGTACCGGTCATTGTAAGCGTGGAACGCTTATCAACTTTACTTGAATTATCTTCTTAGTAGAAATGTGGCTTTTTATGGCAAAACGTGATGAATTTACATTATATTGTGTGGTTCGTCATCTGTCGATTTCAAGTGTTAACTCCATTTTTGTGGAAAAAGGTGATTATTTCCCTTTAAAACGACCCATACTAAGATTTGTATTGCATAACTTTTTTACAAATGAACCCAATCTTGCTGAAATTGTCAGTAGCTACGCTTAAAACAATTATACGTTTGCTGTCCAAATTTTACTTTAAGTAAAGGAAATAGTTCACCTTCAACATGGGTTTTGAACTGAGATAGCAGTTTTGTAGCCCGTGTTGAAAAACTCAACTGCAAGTTTTCTGGGCTGAAAGGGCTTTCTCCACCGAATATAGACTTTTTTTTCGAAGATGTGGCCTAACGCCGGGCAGAGGCTTATAAAGTAATCTTACCGCGATATAACATTCGAAATCTGAATTGGCTGAGAGCCACGTTTGACGTTTTGCGGAGAAGTAGGGGAGACCGGGGGCACGTTCTGTCAACTTTTTTGTAATTGGCCCGGCGGGCACACTTTTCAGAGTGGTGATTGATACTTCCAACGACAACACCATAGCCAATCGTTATAGCGAGTTCAAGTAGTTTCTCAGTTTGTTTTCGACACCAGTGTCGATAATGTGGCGATGATCATATTGACCAGAACCTGCCCCATATGACGGGGGCCACGTTCTGTCACCTATGGGGGCACCCACACTGTTCATTGATGGCGCACTTCCTGTTATTACCGGACGGTCATTTGTGGGGTGTCCCTGCAGGGGGAGAAGAGGGTTTCATTCAGTCGCCAACCTCCAATAGTTGTAGAAAATGACGGCTATATACGATCCCAACACTGGCATTTTTTGCGTTTTTCTTGATTATCCAGCCGGCAGCCGCAGCATGCTGGTCTTACCCTGTTTTTATGTTGTTGGTTTAAAAGTTAACAAGGGGTCGTTTTAGCCCCCCGTAGGGCGAAGGTGAGAACAGCTCCCGTAGGGCGAGAGTAAAGCTGAAATTCGGCGTGTGGTTTTAAACAAAACAGAGTTAGGATGAAAAGCAGTCAGCAGACTAATTTCCTTTGCTATCAGGTTTACACCAGTCCTCGTCCTTTGCCGCTCCTTTTGCCGATTCAGTTCGGTAAAGGACGAGCGAGCCTGTAGTAGAGCGAGGCCGTGTAGTAAGCGAGCCTGTTGTAAGTGAGCCGTGTAGTTTAAGACGAGCTTGTAGTTAGAGCGAGCCATGTAGTAGACGAGGCTGTTTTTAGTAGAGCGAGCCTGTAGTAGGCGAGCCCTGTTAGTAGAGCGAGCCTGTTAGTAAGCGAGCCTGTAGTAGAGCGAGCCTGTAGTAAGCGTGAGCCTGTAGTAGAAGCGAGCCCTGAGTAAGCGAGCCTTGTAGTAAGACGGCGTGAGCCTAGTAAGGCGTCTCTTGCCTGGTTGCTTAACCTTATTGAGGTGATTGTGTCTAATGTGAGTTAAACGTGTCTAGTATGAGTAAGCACAGAGTTAAAGGGGACTGTCCCACCTTAAAAAATGCGTCAAATGTACGTCGTTTGTTGGGTTGCAAAATATGAATTGAATGCTGCTGAACACGATTTGACCATTTGTTTCTCACGAACAGTTGCTTCAAATTTCATAAAAAATCATTTTTAATATTTGGGCTGAATGGTCATTGAAGGAATTTTTTGGGAAAAAATAAAACTTTCACGCTGTTATTAAGTAGGAACTAGTGTATGGCTTATGTACAGCCCAAACTTGTAAAAACAAGCGACTTTCACCAACATTGGCGTAAAGAGAGATGACGACATCGATTAAGAACCCTAATGCTAATACACTATAGGGTTCTTGTTGGAGATGTCAAAACCAAACTCGAATTTCTCTGTGATTCGACCTCAGTGGTTGCATATTAACTCTATACCATACATTATATTTCAATGCCAAGCACGCAAAATGGCATCTTCAACTCAAATCTGATTATGTTTAAGTGGGACAGTCCCTTTAAACGGTGTGAAGTCGTCGAATATGTTTTTGGGTGATACAGTGTCTAAATGTAGCCACAGCGTGCATTTATAGGCTCATTAAAGGTAAAAATCAATTAAACCAAACCACCTTACACCAGTTGTGCGTATTTAAGGGGGGCCATGGGGCCATGCCCCCCCCGCCCCCCCTGGCGCCGAAGGTACCCTCCGGAATAGGTTGTATCCATTCGGCACGGGCATCATTTGTATGTAAATTTCAAGATATCCAGGAAACAACTTTATACTGACAATGCAAGCGGATTTTATAGTTCGTCTTATAGTTATTGGATTTGTAAATTAGTGATTGTGCTTAAGGCATGTGGCTTCCCACTAGCGGATGTCCAGTGAGGGCAAATTAGGCAAATTTCCCGCAGAGAAAATCTGGGGCATTCACAATACAAGAATCCCCCGCGCGGTTCCCTGCACTGACGTGAAAAACGTGGAAAATCTTAGGAGAAAAACTGGGGAAAATACAAACAAAATCTGTGAAGGATGGATTTTTTGTAAAAATACCTTTGGCAGCAGTCAAAATCCTGCTTATCAACAGTCAAAAAACAGAAAAAAAAAAATGCGCCGCTTCGCCGCCTATTGACACAAGTTTTCGATAGTTGTTTCATTGCGTATGTATGTACAATTAGGAAAATGATATTACATGAATTCGTGTCTGGCGGAGACTCCCTGACGTAACTCCTGGCCCCTTTGCAGATCCACTCTCTTCACCAAACATATTAATTTTCCAGCAAGGCTTCATGTTAAGCTCAGCTAGCCGCCGAGTTCCGGATAAAGGCGACGCGAACCCATGACGTGGACATCGCACCCGGGAAGCTGCTTCAGTTGTCGTCCAACTTGGCTGGGGACCGAACTTAACTTCAGCTTACGTCGTTCCAAAATGAAATGCAATTTTCCATACCCAGGATTCCCATTTTCACGCCGCTTCGCAGCTACATCGGGTGGCATTCGTCCCATAACGACAGCCAAATCGTCATCGCCTTTGGTTCATTGTAACGCTGAATTAAATGAAAAACATCTTTAATCTCTCATCCTCTACAAGGCCCAGTATCTGAATTTATGGGTTTTATCAGGCAAATCTAAAAAAAAATCGCGCGTGGTGCTAAGTAACAAAATACCTACCTTAACATGGAACTCAACATTAGCAATGCTAAATACACGCACACCAAAATCTAGAGGTTCATTTTTTGTCATTTCAGTCGACCCCACTCAATAATTATCGATCACGCCCCTGCGAGTTGGTATGAGATAAACGTTGTTATTACTTGTATGTGTAATATCTTCGTCTACGTAATATCTTCGTCTTTTTTTCCGAGAACAAAAAATCACCTCGATTTTTTTCCCAAAAAGTGTTTTTCTCCAAAAAGTGTATTTTTTCCCAAAAAGTATATTTTATCAGTTTGAATTCCAAAATAAGGTGACAGACCCAAGTCCATGAATGAAAAATGAGGGTACCTTTTTGCAAAAAATACCCCATGGAGATAATCTGGATCCTCCAGTGTGTGCCCCCTTGGCTGATTCATAAATACGCCATTGCCTTACACAATACGGCAGTGGTCACTGGTCACTGATCAGCGGTCATGTACGGATAAAGCAACTATACTTACATATAAACTAGCAGTTACAGGTCACATAAGCGAATGGAAGTTGAATATTGAGTGACCAGTCACCGCCTTTCCTTGAAGCGCTGTCATGTGTGTCTGGGATGAGTCGGGTCGATAAGAAACTCGGTCAGCCAGTCTCCTCCCTTCCTTCCTCAGAAGGATTTTCCCGGGCGCGGCTCGGCTCAGGAGGAGTGGTCAGAGTCTGAGATGCCAGAGTCTGAGATGCCACGATATTACGGCGGCTGGGTCATGAGTGGGGCTGGTCATCGATATAAATTTAGGAGGGAACGCTCGAACGTGACTTCGACCGAATCAATGAAAGAAAAAAATTAGGATAAAAATACGAGTTTCAAATGAGGCAGACCTGTCTGTCGGAACACTTTGTCTTAACCATTTGAAGAGCATCGTGTTGTCTATATATTTATATATATATATTATATATATATACTTATATATATATATATATATATATATGCGCCAATCTGACGGCCGATCGGCTGCCGATCTACTCTCTGATTGGCTGGCAGGCTGACATGTCACGTGACCGGTCAGACCGAGCGGTGGGCGGCCTAGGGGTCAGTCGGCAGCCAGCGCTAAGCGCATTTGATTCCGAATGTTACGTTGGACCATTTCATAGACCGGGATATGGTAATTGTTCAAGCTCTTGCTGTATGAACACTGAAAGAGATAAGGGGGAGAACATGGACCCAACGCACCTAATTCTAAGGGTTGGGATAAGCCCACTTCTGAGTTCTGTACTATCTCCTGAAAAAGCGTTCTGGTACCGGGCTAACAGGTTACCGTTATTGTTTTTAGTTAACGTTAAAATATCACCTGGAGTTCAACCATATTTTCATGATTCAAATGAGTATTGTACTTAGAACGCTACAAATATTGGAGAGTGAAAAATTTATGCATAAACATGTAACTGGTCTCCAGGTCAAATAATATCAAGATATCCTCCCCATAAAAAATGCTTACGGGCCAATAGTTCGCGGATCGACGATCTAACAGGATAGCAGGACAAGCTATCTCCCGAAAAATGTATGTTTGCAACGCAACGGATTAACGGGTGAACAGGTTAGCTATCCACTAGTAATATACATTTATTGTGAACATTTTTTGAATGACTGTGTTGACCGCAGATCTGGAACAAACTGTTTGAGCAGCTTTGTTTTTGCTATTCGTAACTTCGTGTATTGTTCGAAGTAGGTAATAATCACAACTTTCATGCGTCTGTTAAGTATAAATTCCTTATTCGACAGAAGGCTCTTTCCTTTAGCACTTATAATATTTTAATTGAGCTAAACATCCGAGGAAAGCCAGAAAGGGCTATCTTTACACATGACAGCAATACATTTAGGTACATCAGTGCACTATTCAGTATTCACCCATCAATCAAGACTCAGTAGCTTATATACGGGTCGTTCTCCCTGGCGAGACAGCACACTAAGCACCTGCAGCTGACGACCTCCGGCCATTTGGGTCGCACTGTCCAGCACAGTTTAGACACAGTCCCACACAGTCCCACACAGTCCCACACAGTGACCATCAGCGTGATCAGTGGACCAGGACACGACTGAAGGCGAACAGCAGTCAACAGTCACGAAAAGAACAACAGTCACGCGAACAGCACTACTGTCCCACGGTACCGCCGCCGGGCCTTAGTACTTTGCACGCCGGGCCTTAGGTACCAACTGCAGCGCGGCTGCAGCGTTTTAGGAGAATACAGAAGTGGTGTGACCAAAGCCAACAAAGGCTTGCTGAGTTCAGGCTGTGTTGTGCTCTAACCTCGAATCAGTGCATGCATATCAACAAACCGGCACGGCCAGATCAATAGAAATACGTGTACGATGTTGAGTTGAAGCCCATTGCTGTTCTGATGACCCATTGCTCATGCGGTACAATATAACCCCTCTAACTCACCAGTGCTTTATATGCAGTGTGTGTCGTTTTTGTGTCTGTGTTTGACCGCGTCACGTACCGTGACGTCCGCTCCACAGTTGGCGCCGCTGGAGGCCGGGTCAGGGTCGCACACCAGTCTCACGTCGTACTCGAGCTGCACGTGACCCTCCAGAAGCCGGTCCCGTGACCAGCCGGTCGCCGGCGCCAGCTGACGACGCACCACCGTCCGGCTGATGATCCGGGGAGCCACACCTGCAGGCAGGTCAGGTCAGGTCAGGTCAGGTCAGGTCAGGTCAGGTCAGGTCAGTAGTAGGTCAGGTTAGGTAGGTTAGGTTAGGTTAGGGCTAGAGCAGGGCTAGAGCAGGGCAGAGCAGGGCAGAGCAGGGCAGAGCAGGGCAGAGCAGGGCAGAGCAGGGCAGAGCAAGGGATGGCAGGGTAGGGCATGGTGTGATTCACTAACCGAACAGCTAGTTTCCTGTGGGACAGACAGCGACTTGGACACATACAAAAATGTAATTTGAGAAAATAGAAACACGCGTAAATTAAAGGATTTATGCGTTCAGAAGCCGTCGACATTTCCACGTGCCTGGCTTATCGTCGGCTGCTGTCGGACTGTCGGTAAACAGTTCCCGTGGGTGTCGTGCCACGCTTCAATGGTGAGGTCCAGCTCACCTGTGGGGACAGAGGAGTTCACGTCATATTCGGGGCTAGAATGGTGTCGTGCACGCTTCAATTGGTTGAGGTCCAGCTCACGCCTGTGGGGACAGAGGAGTTCCGTCATATCGGGCTTCAATGGTGAGGTCCAGCTCACCTGGGGAACAGAGGACGTTCACGTCAATATGGGGCTTCAATGGTGAGGTCGCTCACCCTGTGGGGAAGAGGAGTTCCACGTCATATCGGGGCTTCAATGGTGAGGTCCAGTCACGCTGTGGGGACAGAGAGTTACGTCATTCGGGCTTCAATGGTGAGGTCAGCTCACCCTGTGGGACAGAGGAGTTCACGTCATATGGGGCTTCAATGGTGAGGGTCCAGCTCACCCTGTGGGGACAGAGGAGTTTCACGTCCATATCGGGGGCTTAGAACCACGCTTCAATGGTGAGGTCCAGCTCACCCGTGGGACAGAGAGTTCACGTCATATCGGGGCTTCAATGGTGAGGTCCAGTCACCCTGGGGGTTTGGGGGGAAAACCCCCAAGAGGAGTTCACGTCATAATCGGGGCTTCAATGGTGAGGTCGCAGCTCACCTGTGGGGACAGAGGAGTTCACGTCATATCGGGGTCTTAGAACACGCTCAATGGTGAGGTCCAGCTCACCCTGTGGGGACAGAGGAGTTCAGGTCATATGGGGGCTTAGAATCTTGTCCTTTAATTCATTATGCATGGGATATTCTATCCGAACGAGACATTGCACTTATCTGGTTCATACCCCGTTCCAATGAAACACAGGGAGTTTTTTTTTTCTTCTCAAGTAATCAAATATGTACATTTGATAAACAATTCATTCAGTCTATGATAAAACGGCATAATCCCAAGTCATCAAATGTTAACATTTCATTAACTATTAATTTACATGAGTTTTGAAGTGCTCCATGAACCATTAAATTCGCAAACGTCGGACCCATCGAAGCCTCGGCACCGAGCCTGAGATGCCTGGTTAGTGGTTAGCCTACGTTCCGGGCTTTGCTTGACCAGTGACCGTGACAAAATGACGCATTCAGTTTATAATATGTGATACATGGGTCGTGCTTGATTGCACCCAACTTGGCTCGCCGCACCATTGTGGTGCGCCACTCGGCACTCACCATGACATGCTTAGAATCGGGCTGTAATATTGCAAAAGGCTCGTAACAAGTCGTTCACAGGAAGATCAGTAATGTAATGGACTACATATGATCCCCTCCAATCCCTGCACATGCACGCTTTCCCTAATAAGTTACACTCCCTTCCATCATCCCCAAACCCTCCCAAACCCTCCCAAACCCTCCCAAACCCTCCCAAACCCTCCCAAACCCTCCCAAACCCTCCCAAACCCTCCCAAACCCTTATAAACCCCTCTCTAAGTCCCACCACCGTCACTGACCGGCCAGGCTCCGTCGAACGGGAAGGTCATCTCCAGCACCCTCTTCTGCTGCAACACCAGGCTGCTGTTGGCCACCACCCCTGTCACCAGCAGCCCCAGCGAACAGGGCAGCTGCGGGCGACGCCAGCGCCGCCGCCGCTGCTGCTGCCCTTGGCGACGGGTCTTCTCCGGCCGGGACCGGGGCGCTGTGGGTTCAGCGGAGGACGAGTTAGACAGAGGTTCCAGGTCGGCAGGGCTGGACGTCGGCAGCTGCTGTGAGGTCGTCTGAGGGCTGGTGAGTCTCCAGGACGGAGCGCTCTGAGTCCAGCCGGCTGTGTCCGCTGAGAGCTCTGGTTGGTGAACTGAAGCGGGTCTCGACTGGTTCTGAGGACGCTCCTCTGGCTGCGGTGTGTTCTCCTGATCGAGATGAGTGAGTTCCTGAGCTTCGGGTTCGTCATCGGCAGGGCTATCGACGGAAGCATCAGCTTTGTCCTTCTGGGCCTCACGCTTGTGTCGATTTCTGTAGCCTCCTCCACTGCCGCCGCTGCCGCCACCTACACTGACGCTAGCGCCGCTGCTGCTGCTGCTGACATCTGGCGGATTTAAAAAGGAAGCTGCTTTCTGCTTTCGAGCGCTGCACCGTGGCCAACTGTAAATGTACTTAAGTCGCCGTCCTCGACGAAGTGGAAGTTAATGTTCTCCGGAGTTTGATAACGGTCGCCCGACGACTGTCGGTCACTCATCCGTGAAATCAGCTGGAACTCATCGTCTTCGGCGTCGTCTTCGGCATCGACGAAGATGAGTGGTGGGTCGATCAGATGAGAGATGGTCGCTCTCCTGAGTGGCGCGGGATCGGCCTCAGACGGAGCGGGAGCTTCTTCTGGATGCAGGAGCCCCTGTCCGGTGCTGGATCATCTCCTCGACTGGAGAGTCGATGACGGAAAGGGGGGTGACGATGACGGAAAGGGGGGTGACCAGGTGGACCACCTTGATAGTGGTCCCGCTGACTGTGACTGCGTTGTCGGTAGCACCAGCAGCGTGCTGTTTGGTCTCCTCCGCAGCAGATGAAGCAGGGTGCAGGACGCTACCCAGTGTAGACGATTCGGACTCGACAGAATCGCTCTGCCAGCCAGCTTCTGGAGCTTCTACTGGTGTCGGTGCCGACTGAACCGACAGATTCTCCCTCTGGCTGTCCTCTCTGGTACTCTGGCTCAGTGGCTCCCTCTGGCGGTCCTCTCTGGTACTGGTCGCTCAGCGGAGAGTCAGTGTGTATACTCCCTTGTATCCGCCGGGCTGTGGACGGGGAGCTGGTCCAGCCGGGGGTCCCCCGGGGTGGGGTCTCGTCCTGTTGAGCCGACGAGACGGCAGACGGGTGAGACGGATGCCTGGTGAGCGGACCTTCCGTCCACCGCTCTCGCTGCCGCTGACGCCCCCGCTTCCGCTTCCGCTTCCGCTGCCTTTCCCGCTGCCCGCTGACGCGCAGATTCGGAAGAAGGTGCGGCACTGCCCCTGACAAGAGGCCTGCTTAGCTCGAGCGGTCGGTTGGCAGCAGACTCCCCCGGCAGCACGAGACTCAGGGTTACTGAAGCCTACCAGACGCACCTGCAGCTTGCCCGACGTCTCCACCTGGTGGCAGAGAGAGGAAACTCAGAGCCTGGCTCGTACTGGCTTCTAACTCCACCTCGTGATGGAGTGGAGAAACGCTCTGCCGATTTTACTGCCAGCTGGCGGCAGAGAGGGAAATTATGAGCTACTTAGGTTGTGGTGGAACAATTTCCCCTGGTGGTAGAGATGGAAAGCTCAAAGCGCAAGAGCACTTATACATTGTCAAAGTGTCACTTTACCGACTGACAGGCAATATCAATTTGGGACCAGATAATACTATCTCAACACTGTGTAGAGACAGAAAAAGGAGCCGAACACAAAATTGTATCTTAAACAAGCATATTTATTATGTGGATTGCATGGTACTGCTTTGCAACATTTCAGAATTAAGACACAGTCCACCTAAAAAAAACTTGCAATGTTGAAGCAGGAACTCCGCCACGTTTTTGAGTCTGGGGGACCCGGGAAGCCAAGTGGTCGCCACGTCAGCGAGAAGTTGCTGAGCAGGGGGAGCAGGGATAAGCAATAAAGTCGGCTTCACACCGGACGCGGACTCCACGTCCACATGCGGACTCCGTGTCATCACGCGTAAACGCTGCAATGCCTATTTGATTTACAAGGTCACTGCGATGACCTGAGGTCACCAGTTTCAGTACGACTGATTAAATTTTGTGCACTGAATTGATTGGTGCTTACGGCGAGAAAATCGGTCCAGTCGTTGCTGAGATTCCATGTTGCTGTCCAAACTGCGGTGTAAAGTTTGTGCAGCAACATGGAATCTCAGCAACGGCTGGACCGATTTTCTCGCCGTAAGCACCAGTCAATTCAGTGCACACGATTTGATCAGCCGTACTGAAACTGGTGACCTTATGTTATCGCAGTGACCTTGACGCCTTGTAAATCAAAAAGGCATTGCAGCGTTTACGCGTGGGGACGCGGAGTCCGCATGTGGACGCGTAGTCCGAGTCCGGTGTGAGGGCGGCTTTAGTCGTTCAGCGGGTTGGCGACGTCGCCACGTCAGCACAAATTTGTTGAGGTGGCCGGGGCAACTTCAGGGAAAAGTCGTTGAGCGGGGGAAGATAATGAGTGCAACTAAACATTAAACAACTAACAACAACTAAACACAGTGCAATAATTATTGCTAACATTTTTGTGTTAGTAACGAAACAATATTGGGATAATCCCCTCGCTACAAAATGAGGGACATATCCATGACCGCACAAATCCGAGTCGAGCAAACTTAACAGATCAGTATAACAGTATCACCAGCAACACACGTATATCCAATGTTCTGGCATAGGCAGCGCGTTCACTGGCCTCAGAGATGCTGTAGCTGTTGTTCTTTCAATCATCTTACCAGTGGCACGCTGCTGCAAAGAAGAATAAACGCTCCCAACAGGATCGCCTGCATTGTGAAGAGCGGTCTTCGCTCTCCTAGCAGTTGTAGCCCAAATTCTTACTAACGTCACTCAATCTGACGTCACTCGGAATAATGTCACTCAGTCTGACGTCACTCAGCTAAACGTCGCTCAGTCTGACGTCACTCTGACTAACGTAACTCAGTCTGACGTCGCTCGGACTAACGTCATTCAGTCTGACGTTAACATCACTCAGTCTGATGTCACTTGGACTAACGTCACTCAAATATAACTTCACTCAGACTAACGTCACTCAATTTGACGTCACTTGAACTAACGTCACTCAAATCTGACTTCACTCAGACTAAAGTCACTCAACCTGACCACTCAGACTAACGTCGCTTGATCTGACGTAACTCGGACCAATGTCACTCAATCTGACGTCAGTCGGACTAACGTCACTCAGTCTGACATCTCTTAGCTCTCATTAGCGGCTGTCGCTGTCTCTGCAGACGTCTGCGGCCGACACTGTCTCCACCTGTCCGTCTCTGCTGGGACCGCTGCTCCAGCCTTCTGTTGCCGTTATCACTGCACCTGTTCGCCACCCTCACACCACACTCTCTGCACCTGTGCTGCTTCGGTCGGCATTGACCACAGGTCCATCAGACGCTGGATGGCCGGGCACGCCAGCTGCCCGCGGCTCTCTGACGTCAGTTGCCCTCAGCTCTCTGGCGTCAGTTTTCTGCGGCTCTCTGGCGTCAGTTGCCAGCTGCGGGTGGACACCTGGGTACGTCAGCTCCAGACGACCTGGTACGTCAGCTCCAAACGACCTGGTACGTCCGTTTCTGACGGAACTTGCCGACCGTGTGCGCGATCCACACCGGACCTAGTAATAACACGGACCACAGACTACGCACCACGAACAGCGGACCACAGACAGCGGCGCGGCGGGCGGTTTTGCCGAATCCAGTGCCGCTGCGCCCTGGTCCGTGGACGATGGACGACCGCACACCGTTGCTCGGTTCCGGCCGGTTGGAGGGCGACTGACTTGACGGAGGGACCGGGTGGAGGGCGACTGACCTGACGGAGGGACCGGGTGGAGGGCGACTGACCTTGACGGAGCTGTTGTGATGGCGGACTGACCTGGACGGAGGGACCGCGGTGTGAGGGCGACTGACCTGACGGGAGGGCCAGTGGAGGGGATACCCCGGAGGACCAGGTGCGGAGGGCGGAATGTACCTGACGGAAGGACCGGGTGGGGCGACTGACCTGACGGTGAGGGAGCGGGTGCGATCTGGACTGACCTGACGGAGGGAGCGGGTGGAGGGCGACTGACCTGACGGAGGGACCAGGTGGAGGGCGACTGACCTGACGGAGGGACCGGTGGGTGGAGGCGGACTAACCTTGACGGGAGGACCTGGTGCGAGGGCCGACTCGCACCTGACGGGAGGGACCTGGTGTTGAGTGTCATTAGTTTTACGGACGGGAGCTGTGGTGCGGAGGGCGTACTGACCTGACGGAGGGAACCTGGTGAGAGTGTCGACGATCTACGAACGAGAGCGACTGACCATAGACGGACGGACCGGGTGGGCGGCCTCGTCTTGACCTGACGGGGAGGACCCGGGTGGAGGGCGGATGACTGACTGAGGGACAAGGGTGGAGGGCGGACCTGCACCTGACGGAGGGACTGGCGTGGAGGGCGACCTGGCGTGGACCTGACGGACCTGGGACCGGGTGGAGGGCGATCGACCACGGAGGCCGATCTGACCTTGCCGGAGGGCCGGGTGGAGGGGCGACTGAACCTGAGGAAGGACCGGGGTGGAGGGCGACTGACCTGACGAGAGGGACTGGGTGAGGCGACTGACCCTGACGGAGGGACCTGGTGGAGGGCGACTGACCTGGACGGAGGGACCGGGTGCTGCGAGAGGCCGATGACCTGACGAGGGACTCGAGGTGGAGGGCGACTGACCTTGACGGGAGGAGCGGGTGGGAGGGGCGGACTGACCTGACGGAGTGACCGGGTGGAGAGGTGACTACACTGACGAAGGACCGGGTGGAGGGCGCCTGATCCCTGACGAGCGGGACCGGGCTGGAGGCGACTGTACCTGACGGAGGGAGGCTGTTGAGGGCGACTGACCTGACGGCAGGGACGGGTGGGAAGGAGACTGGACCTGACGCAGGGGACCGGGGTGTGGACGAGGGCGACTAAACTGACGAGGACCTGGTGGAGGCGACTGACCTGACGGAGGGACCTTCGTGTGAGGGCGGACTCTGCACTTGAGGAGGGAGCGGCGTTGTGGAGGGCGCACTGACCTGGACGGAAGGACCGCGGTGGGGGGCGACTACCTGACGGAGGACCGGAGTGGAGGGCGACTGACCTGACGGAGGGACCGTGGTGCGAGGGTCGACTTGAACCTGACCCGGAGGACCGGGTGGGAGACGACTGACCTGACCGAGGGACCGCGCGTGGGAGGACTGACCTGACGGAGGGACACGGGTGGACGGTGGCGACTCTGACCTGACCGGGGCAGGACGGGTGTACGGAGGCGATGACTCGACGCGCAGAGGACGGGTGGATGGGCACTGACCTGACGGAGGACTGGTGCGAGGGCGATGACCTGACGAGGGGACCTGGTGGAGGGCGGACTGGGACCTGAGCCGGCAGGGAGCGTGGTGCCGAGGGCGACTGACCTGACGGAGGGGACCGAGGTGGAGGGCGACCTGATCTGACTGGAGGGACCGGGTGGAGGCGGACTGACCTGACGGAGGGACCGGGTGGAGGCGACTGACCTGACGGAGAGACCGGGTGGAGGGCGACTGACCTGACGGAGGGAGCGGGTGGGAGGACGGACTAACCTTGGGACGGAGGACCGGGGTGGGAGGCGACTGACCTGACGGAGGGACCGGCCGGAGTCGCCGGGGAGACCTCAGCGCCCGCACTACACGGTAGCCCTCCTTCACCACGTGGTAGCCCTCCGACCGCGGAGAGCGGATAACGGAAACGAGACAGACTTGTAATCACGACATTCTTCGGGAGTCGTGGAGCGCGAAATGAATGAGACAAGTGGATGGTGTCGTGTTTGCTGTGCTGGGAACGACTCCTTGGCCATTATATCAGAATGGGTTGTGTCCGCATCTATGCGGACACAACCCATTATATGCATTTTGCTGCATAAAATGCATCACTCTATAGAGTGATGCATTTCATGAAGCACATACACTCAAGCGTTGATGCAATATAACCGGCCCCAATAATAATTGATCTTTTCTAAACGATACAAGAGTTGTTTCTTGATTCGTGTTGTAAATCAGCTATAATTGACATTAAGCTGTTATATTTTCAAAATGCTGATCCGTCCATCCATCTATTGATCAATCCATCCTTACGAATGTCATCCGCAATAATGAATGCCATCCATGAACATTTCGGCGCCGGTTACTAATACCCTTTTACATGCGAATTAGGATGCAGGGTCGCAGCGTGTCCACTGGCGGATCCAGAACGTGGGCATGGAAGGGGGGATAAAAAATCATCAAATTTGAAAAAACTCATCGGATTTGGCTCTCTTGTACCTTACTGAACGGTTTAAAGCAAATATGCCTGTGTAAAAGTTTATTAGATTTCCCTCTACAGTGCAAAATGTGTCAAATTTCGCCAATTTCAGGCGATATGGCGGGCTAAAGCCCCTGCCACCCCCTCTGGATCCGCTAATGAGCGTGTCTCAATACTTCCTTCCGATTTACCATCATAATCGACTGCAATTTTACAATAATGTGTAATAAACCATGAATATCTCAGCCTGCTTGCACCGTTCGGCTTCCGCCCACTCTTGGCTGCTGGTGAACACGTACGTCGATGGAGAAGTGGCCCAAAACGTGACCTAAAGGGTCTGATTGGCTATGAGTTTGATTTTCCATTGGGTCTGCAGTGCAGGAATACTTTTATCTTTGCACCTGTTGAATACAGCACATGGCTTAAGATAAGAGGCGTACCCAGTGACCCAAATCATCATAATTAAAGTCAGTCGATTTACATCCAGTTGTCATTAACATCGCACACTACTCCGAGCTGCAGTGGACGTCTCCCTTCCTCGAGCTGAAGTTCAAAATGCGTGCTTTGCAGATGTGTTATATATTTTTGCAGATGTTTTGCAACAAAACAAAAAATGTAAGAAGGCAATCATAAAACAGTTTCACGCTCATACTCAACTCAATAAACAACACAGGTAACTTAAAATAAACACTCAACTAAACCTAATTCTTAACTAAAATCCTTCGTAACATGAATTAATAGCTTAATACTCATAAACAAGTCGCATTCGTTCGCATTATGTCATAACGCCATTTGAGCTGTCATCAATCTTCTCATAGACCTAAGGCATATGTAATGTGAGCCTCAAGCAAACCTAAATTCAACGAACTTTGGTATCGACATTTGATTTGAGTAGGCACCTCGTCTAAGAAACACTCTCCGAATGTAGTCATCTACCGATCTGGTGAACGCCTTCTGTTGTTTGCAGGGAATAACTGTAGTTCGTAGCGATCAACTAGAAGTTGGGAGAACCTGCCGGGCAGAGACACTCAGTCAGATATCAGTATCGCAGCAGTCGTGACCTTTTGCTTCAGGGGTGAGATGGTTGTGCGATCATGTATTGAAAAGCTGCCAGCATTTAGCTGCTCGATAGTTGTTTGATGTCTGATCAATCGATAGAAGGTCAGCTTGCATTACATATTTCAACGCATCCCATCATTAGTTTTACAAAACTGTTCAGTCAGAGATAACTGATAATATAAATATTAAGAGAGCTGTTCCCATCTACATCCCTTAGACAATAGGTAGGCTGTACCGCAATCCTCTGTGTCGTGCGGTACAGTCTACCCGTTTTCTAATGCGTCTAACTCCATGATGCAGTCTCCGGACAGCCTATTTATTCCTTGTTAGTTTGCTGACTAGGCTGGAATGTGAAAAGCCAAGCCTTTTATATTGAGTACCTCATAGAGTTACTCTGTAACTTGAAGGTGATATTTGTACTTTGCACTTTGTCAAACAAGTGCAGAGTATAACTATAAAAACGTGAATACTACTCACTAGCTCGGAAGTAGAGGTCGGCATACTCTCCCTCCTCGGCGCCTTGACTCGGCCAGCTGGACTCAGAGTCGCTGTCCTGCCACGCTGAGTCCAGCCTCCTGATCGCAGCCCCCGAGGGCTGATCCACCCTGCGGTCCCCCGCAGCCGGCCACTGCTGCCCCGAGGCCAGGTCAGAGTCGCTCCGTCGGAAGGTGGCGCCCCCCGCCTCAGCGAAGATGGATGACAGGTCGGGGAACGGTGGCAGGGAACCGCCGAACGGGCCCGACTCGTCGAAAAAGTCCTCGTCGAAGTTATCGAAGGCGGAGCCGGCTAGTGCCGCCGGTCTCTGCGGGGCTGGCTCGGTCAGCTGGAGCGGGGCTGGCTCGGTCAGCTGGAGCGGGGCTGGCTCAGCTGGCTCGGAGTGGGTCGGCTCAGCTGGCTCGTAGTGAATCGGTTCAGCCGGGCTGGGCTGGGCTGGCTGCAGGTGCGCCGGCGCCGGCAGCAGCGGGGTAGAGTTGTGCGGCTCAGGTCTCAGGTTCGAGGGCTGGATGGTCTGTCCTCCCAGCGGGAAGATGGGCACTGCCTCGCCGCCGGGCACGGCCAGAAACACGGGCACCGGCCGCCGGGGACGGCCTGTCGCAGGTAAGGTGGTGTCAGGAAGCGCAATGATTCCAGGGGACTGCGATATAGAGCTGCCATTGCTAACCAACACACACATACTAATACAAACATTCAAAGCTCAAAACACAGCTGAATAATCTTAATGATGATATATTATTCATGTCGTAGGTATAGTGTGAGTGTGTTTTTTAATACGCCTTTTTATCGTGACATTTAACTGAACTCCAACCACCGTTAACTGTTACTGGAATCCAAAGATCATTTAAACTGCTCAGTTGAAGTTCCGTGTGGTAAGCGCAGCGGTACTCACTGCCACTGGTGGTCTATAGCCTGACCCTAATTAGCACGGAGGTGAAACATGCAATTAAATCATGATTCCAGTCAGCGGGGTATGCGATGCTTTGCTGTGAACTTAGTACGGTCAGCGGTCAGGTAATCTGAAAATGCTGCCGAGTCTGGTGGACCTGGAGCATCGCACCGTTACCAGGAACCAATATAACAAACACAAACACGCCCGAGCACGCGCACGGAGCATGGTAATTTGATTCACAGTTGAATAATCGGGAACACTTGTTTACAACCAGCCAAGCATAAGGATAATACACAAAGTGAATAGGAACATTATTATTATTATTATTATTATTATTATTATTATTATTATTTATTATTATTATTATTATTATTATTATTATTATTATTATTATTATTATTATTATTATTATCATTATTATTGTTGTTATCATTTTTATTATTATTATTATTGTTGTCATTATTACTATTGGGCATCTCACCGTGCCTGAAGGGACGGGGTCTGGAGGCCGCGAACCCTGACTCTCAATCCCTCAGCAGCTGTCAGCAGGACACACAGCGCCAGCAGCCGACACACCTGCCAGAACAGGCGGGGCGGAGCAGTCAGGTTCACAGTCAGCTTAGGTCAGCTCAAATCAATGGTCAGTGGTCATCAATGGTCATCAATGGTCATCGTCCGCGGTCAGATCAAGGCAGTGGCCAGGTCAAGTCCAGTCAGTGATAAAATCATGTATGTAGTCAGGTCAGGTCGGTGGTCAGGGCAGTGGTCAGATGAGGTTAGTGGTCAGTTTCCAAAAAAATGCCGATCGATTTAGGTGGAAACGGACACCCAGATGTCAATAAGTTTTGCACTCTCACCCCCTTTATTTAGTGAAATTTCCCACTCCAATGGAAAATGTGGAAACACTTTACACGCTTTGTAAAGGAGTTAAGTTAAGCGTCACAACATAGTTGGGATAGTTTTTGTTTTCACCTAATTTTCCACTCCCGCAAACTTTTTAGGGCTCCAATTTTCCACTCCGACACCAAAGCCAGCAATGTATTTTAAGACACTGTTAGTGGCCACTAGTCAGGTCAATAGTGAGGTCAGGACAGCGCGAGGGGCGGCCAGATTGCATCAGTAGGCCAGGACCAGTGATCAGATCAGTCTCGATGAGGGGTCCAGGTCAGGGTAAACATTTAGTTTCTGGTTAATAAGTAATCCCTGGTCGATCAACATACATCAGAATCCAAGTTAGATTAGTTAGTTGACGAAAGGAAGTGCTTGTTTTTTACTTGTACGATTAGTAAAACGATATTATAATTGCTAATAGGCATGGAGCTGGAGCGTGGATACCACTCTGGCGATGTTTTTCTCTAAAACGGAGTTCCGGTGCGCTCTCACCTGTATGGACAAATTCATATCTCTTGCTGCTGCCCTGACCACGCCCAGCAACTTCTCTCACTGTGACTGCCGCTGAACTGGAGTGTCCACTGTGCGTGTCTATCCACTGCTCTGACTCTGCATCGGTCCCCGTGCCGCTTATAAGCCAGCCGTTCCCTACGGAGAGGGAAAGCTGCCGCGGCGGCGGAGTGGCAGGATTGCTCCTCTGACAGATGGCTTCTGGTCTGCCTGCCTGTCGGAGCGGTATGGTGAGCAGCGGCGGGGCCTGGCCGGCGGGACGGCAAACACAGTCAACACTCTGCGGTGGTATGTTGCGTCACTTCTCAGTGCTGTTGTGCCGGGTACAGACAAACGAATCGACGGCCCGCCGCCGCCGGCCGGCCAGCGCACGGGCGCGAGACGGAGGGGACGGAACAAGGACGCCTTCCGGCGGACCCATAACGCCGCCTGTACACTGTACGGACTCGCGTTAGTCACCTTTAGCTTTACCTAGACACTTAACGTGTTTACCTACAGCGATGTAGCACGCTATTGATGGAAAACGCATTCCCTGTGGGTCTGCTGTTTGTATGTGAACGGAACATACAAACCTTGTGGTGGGAGGCAGAGACTAGCATGGGTGCCCAAACCCAAAGCCCAACCCAGCCGAAACCCAAGAACACCAAGCCTAGACCCAGACAAGACCCATTCAAATTCATAATATTGATACCCATGCCCATTGGGGCCCATTCAGATAAAGCGGATAAATATTTCCACAAAATTCGCAACCATTACTCTAGCATGTTGACTTTCATAATATCAACGAAAAATAATATTAGGCACCTGTGTGTTGCTGCTGATTTGAACTTATCGAACACTTTGCGGTCAACATTATATATTGGGATCAGACCCTTTGAGATTCAGGCATGGTTTAAAAATATTACTGCCTATTACTTACAACGATTTATTGTTGTCATAATCAATATGCCAAAGTCTATGTGATATAGTGTCCTATATCATTATTAACATATTTAGCCTGGTTAAGACATCTGGAGTTGTCAGTAAAGAAATAACTCTTAGCGACCATTTGCCAAAATTGTCATACCCATGCCCGCCCAGTACCCATGAAAAGTCAAAAAATGCAAACCCAACCCAGACATTTTGAATAATTGAGTGGGCACCCATGGGTGCACCCAGCCCATGATAGTCCCTGGTGGGAGGGACAGAGGTAAGCAGAGCCATGCTCGTTGCTCATGTCAATTTTCGACACTTATCAGAAACTGATGATATTCGAAAAGAGTCAACGTTCTTTATCTGTTCGTCCTTTATCGTCCTTTATCATTGACTTCCGTGCTCTATTATTTGCATTGCTTTATTTGTTCCGGTAACAACTTTATTATATCCCCAGCACAACCACCTCGATTCACTTGTCAGGTCAGGTCAGGGCCCAATCTTACCAAGAGTCCAGTCTTACCAAATGCCGTGAATGGGTAAATACGGCATATTGATGCACCGGCGTGCAAAAACTCCGGAACGCGGGATCGAACCGGGGATAATCCAATCATCAGCCCAGCGCTCTACCGACCAGGCTATTTAGACAACGACATGGACCGAACCAAACACCGTGGTTAACCCTATCACGTCGGGGGGGGGGCGGCCGACACTCGGGCGCCCGCTTGGAGGTTTTTCGGCGGGACAGTTGGCAGTGGGCATAACCGAACCCGCAGAGACTTCGAAACTGCTGAATTGGTGTTCCTAACATTCAGTTGCGCATCGAATGGTGTGAAATTTTTTGTCTAAATTAGAACCATTAGGAGGGGGTCCAAGGAGCGCGGTTTTAGGGGGCGTGTTCGGGTGGCCGTGTGTTGGAACATCCAATCTTGTTGCGCAGTGGGTTAGGGGGGCACTGTGTGGAGGTTGTATATTGAGAAGCTTGGTGTGAGCAGAGAAACACAATCGATAGGAGAGTTGATTGTTTCTTTCAGATGGCCTCCTCATTCTGAATTTCAAAATTATTTGATTTTGAATGCCAAATTCTTGAAAAACTTTTTTTGTTTTACACAAAAATGGATACAAGTTTTTTGGTTTTCAATGAGGTTTTGAAAAACGGAACATATGTAAGAGAACCATGCAAATAAATATGTTTAAAAGTTTTCAGGGCGATATCTAAAAATATTTGATACTGATGTCAGGACAAATGCTAACCTTCGAACATAATATATGGTGATAAAATGAAAAAAACAATGGTTTAACGCAATACATCAAATACAATTTTATTTCAAGGTATCATGTCAATCTCAGCCTTCATTGGAATAAAGAGGATGCAATTTTAGTGAGTGAGCCTTTTGAAAGGTTCATTCATGTCCACAAACACCTTTTTATCAATAAACTCGTGACACGAAACAATATTAGAGACTCGTAATGGTTGAAAAACGTTTGTCTGTCAATACGCATCTTTTGATGTGGCAGTTTGACCTACTTAATATCACCCTATTGACTTGTAGCCCTTGGACGTTGACCCGGGTCAATTGTTCGAATTTGACGCAAATTGTGTGGTATGGAATCAGAACGCATGACGAGAGTAGAACACAATGGTATCAAGATAGGTGCTCTAATAATGTCTTGAGATGAAAAAGTTGATGTAACGAACGAAGCTTTGTGCTGAAAAACAGGCTCTTTTAAGAGCATTTGATTTAGACCGTCTACGGCCTGACGAACGCGTTGAACCTGAGTCATTTCTGGATGGCAATACATGGCGAAAGACAATTAAAAACTGCTGCTCTGGCGCAGTGTCTGTGGTTGTTTCGGATCGCTCCTAGACTGCGGATAGTTTGCCGAGAGTATGGCAAGTGTTGTCGCTGAAAATATCATGGTTAGGGACAAATTTGTGGGGTGGTGATTTTGGATGACGTCATGTTGACCTGAAGATGAGTAACCCAAGGTCACGGCAGAAAGTTTCACGCAAAGAGTAGAGTTCATTGTTGGACCCGCTAAACTACATAGGGCTAAGTTTATGTGTTCGTGAGCTCGTTATGGCGAGCCGAGATCTCAAGGGGGGGGGGGCGCGAATAGGCCGCCCGCGCGGCCGAGATTCGTAATACTTTTCATGTGCCCTCCGAGGAGATAGGGTTAATAAGTGCGGCGATGTCTGAGCACTCCATTCACGGCATGCCGTACTTGTGCCATTCACGGCACTTGGTAAGATTGGGCCCAGGTCAGGCCAGAGAGACCACAAAGATTAAAGACTGACAAAGCTGACCTGACAGGAATGAGATAATATAAATCTACCCAGCTATGAATGAGTTTTGGCGAAGTCATCGATGCAATATAACCTGAACAATGGAATAAGAAAGAAAGCATATATTCGAATTGTCAATTGTCATTTACGGCATTGCATTTAATCGTTTCCAATTTCAATTACTTACAACCAGACATGTGCTCGGATCCCGATATATGATCTGTGGGATCTGGATCCCAGATCCACGGGGATCAAAGGTCCGCCTTTACAAATTGTCGATGAATTCACTGGGATCATAGATCCTTCTTCAACATTGGCCGTCAGATCCGCTGGGATTCGAAATCGCAGGCACCATTTTGCATTTTGATTCACTTGGATCCCAGATCTGCCAATATACAGATGTGTATTTTCGGAACCAATATTTTAAGTTATTGCAGGCACAATAAATTTGTTGTAAATGAAGCTACCATAAGCTTATGCCCTTTAGTTATATTCTGTAAAACAAATATGGCATTAATATATTACTCGTTCGTTGGGATCAGAGATCCATTTTCATTGTTTATCATGAGATCCTGTGGGATCAAAAATCCGTTACAAAATGTAATCGATGGATCCACTGGGATCCAATATCTACTGTTATAAGTTATCGTGGGATTCAGTGGGATCATAATGGGATCATATTCAGTGTGACATTTCGTTTTGTCGAGAGATCCTCTGGGATCATATATCCTTCTTTCAGATCCATTGTCTGCTTACAACAAACATCGGTGCGAGTTATTTGTTTAACAGAATGCATGAAGAGTAAGTGATGAGAATAACCCAAAAGCAGATATATTTGGGTTCTGGCATTGATACGTATAATGTGTTTATCATTCGATTTCGATGTCTGTCGACGATGTCTTGGCATCGAGCGTGCTTACCATACTTTAGCAAAAGTTTTAACAAAACCGCTTACAAAAGCGCTGGATCGATAAGCGATGCCCACATTCATAACACTACGGATATGATCAGGTTGCCTAAATCCGATGAGATACTTTTTTCTCGTATTTTTTTTTTGCGGGGAGGGGACCTTTGCCGAGGGGCCCCTGGGAATGCCGTGCTCCCTTGCAGAAGATCTGGCTGCATCCCTGGGCGAAGGCTTTATCTATATGCTAGTCAAAGGAGGTCCTTACTGAGGCCTGAGATTGTCTTTTAAATACTTCAGAATTGCCTTATATTTATCCAAGCTGAGGGCCATTGCCAGGCCCAGGTGTTGGGCGTCAGTCACGTGACTTTGGACACAGGATTTCGCTTGCATTGAAACTGTTGTTAATTATCAATTAATGATAATAATAAATATTTACCACCATAAAAAAGCCAAACTAGTTATGTTCATGAATTAATGCGTCTCTATCGGAAAAGTGGCCAAGATTTAAAGTAATACAAAATCATTTAATAAAAAAATGGCCTCAGATTAATCATTGTTATCCCATTGCGGCGAAAAGCGATGGACCCAAACCAAGCTGGAAGTGACCCCCGCCACAACGCTCGTGCGCTCGAATCGGTTCATGGTGACCGAGCTCAGACGCCACTCACCTTCATTTATATTGCTTGGCCGAGGCCAAGAGGGTCTGCCAGTTTGAAAGGGCTTATGTCATTCTGAAAGCCATTGGTCGGTCGGAGGCTCGGTCAAAACTTTGGTATGAGGCGCCGTCCAACACAAGGGCAGAACTGGTGTTACTTTATTTTGGTGTAAATAAGTGATTTAAATCGAACCCTTAAAACCCTCACAAAATACGAGTAACCGGCGAACCGCAAGCTCTTGTCTCGCATATTCAGGCCAACTCTTCTCTTCGCTCCCGTTCTACTCGTCAGGACACTGACGATAGAATCTCCCGCGCGTTGAGGACGGAGGCGGGGTAGTGCGGCGCCTCCTATACAGTATCGCGAAACTGTACAACCCTTACCTCTGGAACTCCGAACTCGTCGCTCGCGTCTTTTAAGCATTGTACTGTGCAATCATTTATGCCCTGAGAGTGAAGCCTGGGACTTGATGAAATGTGTAGTGTGTATGATATGTGTGTTTATGTTTTGGCCTTTGTGCTTTTATGTTTTGCCTGTGGTGAATGCGTGCTTTACGAATGCCTTTTAACATGTCTCACCGTTTTAACGTTTATTGACGTCGACACTCGGACATAGCCATTTTATGTTGAAGAGGTGTTTTAAATGTCAATGCAGTACATACTGTTACGATGGGTTCATGCCTGTTAAACAGCGTCTTGGTACTCTTAGGTGGATCCTATATTACAGTTACAACTTGTGCTCACACAAACCGAGCACTCAATCCAGCACTTCACCAAACCAGCATCCGCGGAGCACCCGGCGCAGCGGCAGGGCAGCAGGGCGCCCACAACGGCCTCCCGCCAGAAGAGCCGCTATCGCACACGACTAACACCAACAGTTGCGCGGTGTACCCAATCCTAATTACGAAGCCTGCCGTGAAAAGGGAGAGCTCTCATGCGCACAGAAGAAGAGTGGGAGTGAGCATACTCCGGGAGTGCCACCGGGCTAGCTGCGGCCGCACAGGAGGAGACGCTCGCTTCTGGGCCCGGGAGCAAGGCGGAAGCGGACAGGATTGTAGCGAGCGACGAGAGAAGGGGCTACGTCTGGGCCACAGAGAGAGAGGCTGGAGGATGCAGTGGGCGGGCGAGTGACCTTGACGCTAGCAGCCGGGAGCGTGGGACGCCGACTGACCCACCGTGTCTCGCATCCCCCGGACAATGCTCTCGCACCGTAACCAGCTCGGCGCGCGCCGGATTCCGAGGATCGAGACGGCGTGCAGTGACCCGTCGCAGCGGTGAACAAAACGGACAACATCCATAAATACATATACCAGCTAGCGGGAATTGAACCCGAGACCATCGGCTCTCGCTTAAAGCTCCTTAAGACCACTCGGCAACTGAATGACATGCGATACTATGAGCGGCGAGCGGGCTGCAGGATCTCCCAGCCGCAGCGGCCCGCCCACGGGACGACGAGCCCGGCGGCTAAGGAACCAAGTCAGGGCCGGTCTACGCACACACAGTAACAACCAAGGAGAAGCCAACGGTGAGCATAAAGGGACCCAAGCGACACTGACAGACAACGTGGGGCTGAGGGGGTGGGTAACAACCAAATCCCAATCAAAGTATAACACACAATATCGCCAACCCCAGCACCGCCTCAGGGGCGACCGAGTCAGCCGAGACGGTCAAAAGCAGCCCAGCTACGCCACACACGTCCGGCGGCGCATACGTAACACATGATACAAATTCAGCACAGCGCTAACAATAATCTCCTTCTCATGTATAAGTTATTTACAAGCAACCCGAAAACAATACGAGCTGTTCGAGCCACTTTAACGAGCCGTTTTGCGCACACAGCATGCATCAGCCTTGATGACACGTGGTGGCTGAAAAAAACCACTCGACAGTCGCAATAAATGTTAAACACATATATGGCACGATACAGCCACAGGTATTTAGTCAAACCAATACTAGCAATGTTAAGACATTGCTTCGTAACTCCCTTTCTAACCTAACTCGTTCCACGTATCAGAGATCCGGCTGCCTTCAGCACTCGTGGAGATATCCGTCGGCGATCCGAATCACGTCACTTGCCCTGGGTTCTTCATCCAGAAGTGTTCCGCCGATGCCTAGGGACTCCTGATTTTCTTTGTGCAGTTAGTTCGCAGCCTTCCACCATCCATCGTGCCAAAATGTCCACTCGTGACGGTGTCATGATTCTGCTTCAACACAGCAGGTCTTAGTTTTCTTGGCACAACAATCAGCCACCGTTGAATACATCCATTGACTGATTCCCATCGGCGCTGAAGGATCCCATCTTGCAACCGGAGAAGTTCCCACTAGACAGTAGTGTTTTTCTGCTGTGGGCATTGTGGTCGGACATTAAAACGGTCAAGCAGGCCTTTCTTTACCTGCTTTCAGTGCAGTGATGATCATCTGCAGGTCCTTGTCTTCATTTGAGTCGTGCCCCATGTCGTCATCTTTCGGGACATTTGAACGGTCGTCTGATGTGGCTTCCGGAGCTGCTGTAGTCGGTCTGGTGTTACGATTTCGTCTGTGCCATATGCAATGCTCTGTCACTGCTGGTTCACGCTTGCAGCAATGATCACAGTCCTCTTGGCATGGACGTCTGCTCAAGCTATCGGCATTGGCATGGGACGGTCCTGGTCGGTAACGGACTTCAAAGTCATATTGTCCCAGCCTTGCCAACCAACGAGCCAGCTGTCCCTCAGGGTCTTTCAGGTTTTTAAGCCAACTGAGGGCAGCATGGTCAGTTCTGATCAAGAACCTAGCGCCGTACAGATAGTGATGAAAGTTGCCAATTGAAGTCTAACGATGGCCAGAGCTCAGCCTGTCCACACAATAGTTTCGTTCCGACAGGCTCAACGACCTACTCGAGTAGAGGCAATGACGTGCTCTACTCCATCTACTTCTTGAGACAGAAACTCCACCGATACCACAGTTGCTTGCGTCATATCATAATGTATGTCTTTGTAAGGTCCGGTAGGCCAGTACTGGAGAGTGGCCAGCGCTGCTTTCAGGCTATCGAAATCTGCCCTGACAGGCGATGATCCAGATTGAATTTTGGTTGTTCTTGTCAAATCGTGTAGTGGGCAGCATCTTCGCAAAATCCTGACAATCTGCGGTAGTATGTGCATAAAGCCCAGGAAAGCTTCTTGTTGTTCTCTTAGTCACTTGTGTTGGCCAGTTCGGAGGCAGAACATTTCTCTGGGTCGTTTGGAACGCCATCTGCAAGATACCTGATGTCCCAGATACTTTGACTTCCTCTTGAATAGTCACATTTCTTGGGGCTTAGTTTAAGATTTGCGTCCGAAAACCGTTGGATAGACTTCCCTCAAACGTAGCAGCTCCTCTTCGAAACTGGCGCCAAAGACAATTGACGTTCATCCAGGTAGACAGGAAGGGTGTTCCAGTGAAGCCTTCCTAGGACCACTTCAATGAGCTTCGAATGTTGCAGGGCATTGCACAATCCGAACGGCATCACGTTTGAACTGCCAGAAAGAGCTCCGCTACGGAAGGCTTGTCTTGGGTTTGTCTTCATCGGCCATGCGAAAAACCATGACTGATAGTTCCGTATTTCAGATCCGGGTGGAAACAGTAGTGCTCCTTTAAGTGCTCCAACGTGTCGTCTATTCGTGGCAACGGGTATTGAGTCCTTGATAGTGACGTTAAGTGGCTCTGGTAGTCGACACAGATCGGAGAGACCGTCTCTTTTCTTTACCAGCACACAGTGCGATGACCAGGAACTGGCCGCTGTTCATCGATTCCAGTCCTTGTTTGCATTCGAGTGACCATTTTCTTTCGCTTCATCACGTATTTGCTGATGGTAGGCGTGTGGTGGTATTTTGATGGCCGATGACCCCGGTGTGAATGCGATGTTCGGTCAGGTGAGTGTTGCCCAGGTCATGATCTCCACTAGAAAATACATCAGCATATTCGACAAGGAGCTGCCTGACGCACAACTTCCCCGGAGATAGTTCTGCACAGCTTCGCATCAGACATGTCGTGAAGATGGGGCTGGGCATGGTTTCGTGACTCTCTTTCGCACTGACGAACTTTGTTGTTGGTATCCAGGCACTTGCATTACCGGCTTCACAGTTCCCCTTCCGTTCGTGCTTGATTCGGATGGTTTGTCCGTAAGATTGGCCATCAGAACTGGAAACAAGCTGCTTGCTGGTAGTCTACCAATGTCCGAGCTACCAGGATTCCCTGCTTCGGTCCAGCTCCAGCTTCGATCATCCCGGTATCATTGAATGCAGTCTCCATGGGCTTACAGGTGACAAGAGTCTCCGAGTGTGGTGGGACTGTAATGGATTTTCTTACACTGACCCTGAACGCTCTGACTCCGGTCTGTTCTGCGCACTTTACAGTCATGGGAATTCGGTCTTCCTTGAAATGTTCAGTACCAATTTTCGACATGCTCCCAGGATGCATCTGTTTCGGCTGAGGTAGTCCAATCCACATGATGCATGGTCCGCAATGCTGGCTGAACACTACACTCGATGTCTGCTTGACAGTCCTCCCAACTTCGAGTTCCCACTTCCACAGGACCCCATTAAATGAAGAACGGCTCCTGTGACATCACTGAGCTCTCATATGGGGCAAATGGCAAATCTTCCTGATCACCGAGTACGTCGCGACGGAGAATGGTCTGGTTGGAACCCGTATCAACAATCATTGGCCAGGGGCTGCCATTGATGGTGCCAGCCACCTGCACACTGTCCATCCCGTTGCGGCATCGCGGATCAATTCTGAAGAGTTGAGACACTTCTTTGTGGCCGAGCGTTGCTCCTTTCCGCCGGCCCTCACTCGTTTCCCGAGTTTCTTGGCTTCCATGAAGCGGTTCCCCTGGGTTTGCGGCAGTTTCTCTGAATGTGACCCATTTGATTGCAGTTTCCAACAAGTTCCCTGTCTGGAGAGGTGCCAGTCATTCTGCTGATTCCACCGTCCTTAGCTTGTCCCTGTTCCGGTGCGTGCAGAAGACTCCAACTGTCTCTAACCGGTGCGGATTTTCAGAAGAAGCTCGGGATCGTGAGGCTGACTTGATGCGTCCAACCTGACTCTGTCGCAGCCGGTATCCATGTTCAGTTGACGCATTCCACTTGTCTGGTTAGCGCGCGCCTGAGTGACTCAACACTCTAGAGCAGCGGCTTATGGCTTGCTTGTAGATCGATGGGCTGACTTGCCTAGCGGCCATTTGCAGTGTTTGACAATCCTGCAGCGCGTCTGAACTGGTCGCAAGCAATCGTTGCACGGAATGTTGTATCGGCGTTGGGGTACGCGTAATGAACGAGTCTCTCGATGTCTTGTGCCAGCATTGGAAGGGATTCATCAGCTCTGCGGATTCGCGCTCTGAGCTGAGCTCGATACAGCTCGATCTGTGCATGGCTCCGAACCGTTGCCTCCAAGGCCCTTACGAGCCTCTTGTAGCTGCCTCGTCGTCAGTGGCAGATGACCCAGCAGCTGCGAGTGCTTTGTCCCTTCAGACTCACCGACAATACGACGCCTTTTCCTATCACTCATTTGGTTGTTGCGCAATCATTTCAAACTGGTGTAAAGCGGACCAGGACACAGTGCACATCAAACTCATACGGGCGTCAGTTTTACTCTTGTCCGGTTCTGTGACACTTGCTGTTGCCTCAGCACACATCGACCTGGACGCATCTCCAGTTTAGTGGGGACTGATCCGGCTGTTTACTTGCCATCTGATCTGGATTATCCTTCATCCAGGCCTCATGTTTCTGCTGCACTGGTTTTCCATTCTTTCGATAAATCGCTAGCTGATCCGGCCACAGTTCTCGTCGGGCCTCCCGCGCGCTGTACCACAGCTGGTACATCGAAGCCTTCTCAGACTCTGTCCGTCATGTTCAGCGACTCCTGAGCTGGTGCTGCCGTCTGGCTACGGGTCACTGCTTTTTCCCGTCGCTAGGCATCTTGCTAAACCTTATCAATAAATAACGTAACCTAGCCAAACTAAATTATTATCGGACCTATTACCAACAATGTTAAGTAACGCTTACAGAAAAGCTAAGATATTAAACGCACCAACCACTTCTGACACCACATGTTACGATGGGTTCTATGCCTGTTAAAACACGCTTGGTCTCTTAAGGTCTGGCTATATTTACATTACACTTGGTGCTCACAAAAACAGCACTCAACCAGCACCACCAAACCAGGCATCCCCGCGGGCCCCGCACGGCAGGGCGCAAGGGCGCCACAAGGAACTCCGCCAGGAAGAGCCGCTATCGCACCACGACTACCCCAACGGTGCGCGGTGTACCCATCCTAATTACGAAAGGCACTGCCGTGAAAAGGGAGGCTTCCTCTGGCCACAGAAGAAGCAGTGGGAGTGCAACTCCCGGGGAGTGGACCCCGGCTAGCTGCGGCAGCACAAGGAAGGCTCTTCTGGCCCACAGAAGAAGCGACAGATTTGTACAGCACAAGGAGGCTCACTTCTGGGCCACAGAAGAGAGCTGGAGATCAGTGGGCGCAGTGATCTACCTAGCAGCGGGAGCTGGGACCCGACTGACCCACCGCGTCTCGGATGACCGCGGACAATGGCTTCTGCCGTACAGCTCGCGCCCTGATTGGCCGAGATCACGGACCGTCGCAGCGGGTGAACAAAACGGACAAACATCCATAATAACATATACCAGTAGCGGGAATTAACCCGAACCATCGGCTCTCGCTTAACGCTCCTAAGACCACTCGGCAAAACTGAAATGACATGCGTACTACCGCGGACCTGCAGGATCTCCCCAGGCCGCCGACCCCCCACACACAGCCCGCCGGCTAAGGGAACCAGTAGGCGGTCCACGCCACCCCAGCCGCCTCGGGGCGCCGAGTTCGCGGACGGTCAAAGGCAGCTAGCCTACTGACCCACACCACGCGCGGCGAACGCAACACATAGTACAATTCTTAAGCACAGCGTAACAATACATTTTGTACCTATTTCTTACATTTTCTTTAATAATCATGAAATGTTATATTTTTGGTCGATTTCAGTCGTTTTTGTAAGGCCGTGTCGCTAATATAGACCCCCATTGATTCAACCCTGTTCGCCCCCCCAATCATTTGGAAAAATCGACACCACTAGGCCAATGCGTATGTCTTTGTCGTTCTTCATCGCAGTGCAGTGATCGAGGGATTAGGTATTAATATACCGAAAGCTTTGCCATACATCTGTTTTGGGGTTATTGTTACCACTTACCCCATCTGTCATGAATAAAACAAAGAATGCAGTAAGTAAGTTTGAATCAAAAATGAAATGTTTCAACGTGCTCATTTTTAAGGTGAGCACCATCGAAGCGTCGCTTTTGCTCATCATGTCATCACTAGCTCAGTGCAATACTGCAGTTAGCAATAGAAAATATACACGTTTGCGTGCACGGTGAGTGCGTGCGTACGCCGTCTATGCATATAGTCCTTGAAGTCCACCACAGTGCGTTGACAACTGACAAAACGGAAGAAGAACAGCCAGTTTTGTAACTGCTATGAGATTTTCCCATCACGTTTTACTAGCTTGTAACAGGTTTCTGAGTCACTTACACAAGCCAGGAAGTCTGAGTCACACAGCGCGCTATGTTGTCATTTACCTCTGCTCGCGATAGCCAGCGGCCGTGACCAGCCCGGTGGTGGCACCGGGTGTAGGCACAGCTTTTGGTGCAATAAACTGTGCCACCAATTCTGTCCCTGATGTAGTCTCTAAAATGGCACTATTGTATGATACGTTCAAGCATATGCAGAATATTAATGAAATACATAGCCTTGGACAAATAATAATCCAGCCATTTATTTTTGTTTTTATTTTCTGACTTCGTCTGTAACTGGGCAATGAGCCTGTAGACGATTTAATCAAAACAAAATACACGATACACATTCAACTCACCGTACTGAACTTAGATGCTTGTTAAAGCAATCCAGGGACGTGGGGTCGTCACACGAAGTGGGAGGCCGGTGAAAGTTGTCTTGATAAAAAGCCAATCTTCTTTATGAATAATGTATTTGCAGATGAGGGTTCTCATTCTCTTGGCAAACGTTTTGCTATCAAATTGTGCACTTACCAAGCAAAAGGGAAAAATGGAAATAAAATGTCGGAAGTGGGGGGCGTAGCCCCCTGGCCCTGCTACTCCAACGCTAACCAATACTTAAATAAATTGACTACACATAAATGCCACACAGCTCATAACCGTCCCCAATTTTTGACTAACTCAAATCAATTATGCACAATGTGGCGGATGTGCAAAGCAAGTCAAGTAAAAACTCTCGGCGAGGTTACGACTCTCTCAGACTGCTGACTGCTCCGGAAGGCTGCGTAACAATCCTTGTATAGCACACAACAGTTTATTGGCACAGAATACGATATAAATATCATCAGACACGATCACGAACGCTGCTGGACAAATGCGTGCCAGTTAACTGTAACCACGCACTTTCACTGGCACAGGTGAGCTGCGTGGAGCCCTCTTCCTCTGCCTCGGGCTCCCCGCGCTCCCCACCCACCCACTCACAAACAAACACGCACATAAACATGCCGGCGCTGAAGCTAGGACATCACGTGATCGCCGAGCGGGTATCGTGTGTTGAAAACTTGTAACACCTCAGTTAGACGGGTACTTGGGCGCAGGGGCTGGGTACTTCGGCGCGGGTGCAGGGTACTTGGGTGCAGGGGCAGGGTACTTGGGTGCAGGGGCAGGGTACTTGGGCGCCGGAGCGGGGTACTTGGGCGCCGGAGCGGGGTACTTGGGCGCCGGAGCGGGGTACTTGGGCTCGTAGGCAGGGTACTGGGCCTCGCCCTGGTACTGGACGTCAGCCACGAAGCCAGCGTCTCCCTCGGACTTGTAGGTGACGGTCTGGATGCGGCCGTCGGGCAGCGCCACGCGGTAGCTGCCCTGGGTCAGGTAACCGTCCCGCTCCTCCGCCTGGCCGAAGTCGGCGCCCGTGTACTGGTCCTGTACCTCGTACCCGTACGCGTACTTGGGAGGCACCTGGAGAGAAGTGGGACACAAAACGACCGTGAGAAACAGAAACAGCGCAGGTCGCAGGACATTGACGGAGAGAGACAGCGCAGGTCGCAGGACATTGACGGAGAGAGACAGCCGCAGGTCGCAGACACTTCGACGGAGGAGAGAAGCGCAGGCTCGCAGGACATATTGACGGAGACCAGAGACACGCGCACGTCGTCAGGCACATTGAACTGGAGAGAGATCAGCGCAGATCGCAGGAACATTGAGCGGAAGAGAACAGCGCAGGTCGCAGGACATTGACGGAAGAAGAGACCAGCGCAAGGTCCGCACACATTGACGGAGAGAGAGCAGCGCAGGCCGCAGGACATTGGCGAGAGAGACAGCTGCAGGTCGCAGGACATGGCGGAGAGAGCACAGCGCAGGGCCGCAGGACATTGACAGAGAGAAACAGGCACAGGTCGGCAGGACAATGGACGGAGAGAGACAAGCGCAGTCGCAGGACACTTGACGGAGAGAGACAGCGCAGTCGCAGGCATTGCCGGAGAGAGGACAGCCAGGCCGCAGGACATTGACAGAGAGAAACAGCAACGGTCGCAGGACATTGCGGAGAGAGACAGCGCAGGCCGCAGGACATTGGCGGAGAGAGACAGCGCAGGTCGCAGGACATTGGCGGAGAGAGACAGCGCAGGCCGCAGGACATTGACAGAGAGAAACAGCACAGGTCGCAGGACATTTACGGAGAGAGACAGCGCAGGTCGCAGGACATTGACGGAGAGAGACAGCGCAGGCCGCAGGACATTGACGGAGAGAGACAGCGCAGGTCGCAGGACATTGACGGAGAGAGACAGCGCAGTCGCAGGACATTGACGGAGAGAGACAGCGCAGGTCGCAGGACATTGACGGAGGGACACAGCGCAGGTCGCAGGACCATTCGGACGGAGAGAGAAAGACACGTATAACACAACAATGGGCGTTGCACAGAAACGGGACAAGAAATGGGCGGAGAGAGGGGGTATATTTGAGTTGGTTAAGGGAAAAGTGTTAGAGACTGGTGCATGGAGTGGTACAAGGTACCGTAGCAGGTGCGCGTACAAGAGGATGGATGATTGAGGCTAAACTATCTAAACCAGTGTTTTGAGGTCGGGACCGGCTCCACCAAAAACAACCGACAAGAAACCAAGATAAAAAATGTCGTGCTCAGACGTACCAACAAAGGTAGCACATGTTCCACTAAAGCAGATAATTCCGCTAACATAAGAAGTGCTAGTTTTGCTTCGAAACTGACATCACAAACGAAACGGGACCGGCCAATAAGCAGGACAGAGCTCGACTTGACAGACCGACTCTTACCGGTGGGTAGTCGACAGCGGGCTTGGCCGGCGCATACTTGGGTGCCGGAGCCGGGTAGCTGGGCGCCGGAGCCGGGTATTTGGGAGCCGGAGCCGGGTACCGCGGAGCCGAAGCCGGGTACCTCGGAGCCGGAGTCGGAGCTGGGTACCTCGGGGCGAGAGCCGGAGCCGGAGCCGGAGCCAGCTTATCAGCGGCCACGGCGGCCAACAGGGCGGCGATGACGAAAACCTGCCCGAAGAGGGAAACGTCCTGAGTTTGGCGTCGCCTTGGTGACCTGTGCGACGGTGAAGCTTCCGTGACCTGGCGCCAACCACGCAGACACGGTCACAGTCACGGGCAACTGAAGTCACAGAGGAGCGGGGCAGCGGGATCAGCTGAGCGGCTCAGCCGCGACCTACCTTCATGGCTGTGGAGTTGAGGTAACTGGTGAGCTGTTGTTGTGAGGGTCTGTTTATATGGGAGCCGCTCTCTCCTGGGTGCCGGCTGACCCCTGGGGTGCGGGTCGGGGCTCAACCTTGCTGGTTACGTCACCGTGCTGCCTGGCAGGGGCAGCGGCAGCGCGGTAAACGGCCGAGAGCTCTGATGAAACGAGGCCAGCAGTGCCGCCGGCCATCCCCTCTGACCCAGCCTCCGCCCTTCTAGCCCGCCGGACTGACGCCAGTTTTTGTGCCCCTGTGCCCGGCACCTCCATTACGGAGAGAGAGCGAGAGAAACGCCCCAGGCCACTTCATCACCGCCCGCTGTCCGCTGGTGCCGCACTGCCGCAGACTCCAGTGAAGTACAGCCAGCTGGGGTGCCTCCTTTTGGAAGAGGCTTTTGGCAGAACCGTGCAACAGTAGATGACTCAAAAATCGGTGCTATGTATCAGACTTGTGCCTGGATCCCGAAGTTGAATCTGGAATCCCAGTGAATCCCTCGGCGTAAAATGCATAAAGATCTGCCATCTAAGATCCTCCTGGCACCCTCGGTGTGAATTTTAGATCACACGGCATTAGTATCTGGGATCTTGCTGGATCCCTCGGCTTATTGTGTACTTGGATCTGGTGTCCCATGTTAATCCCAGGGTCTATTTTAGCATGTCAACTGGAGGATTTGTCCCCTGCAGTGCCTTTACCCTACCCCCCAGAGGCCAGATTTGGGCGCAAAAATCCCCGTAGTCGACGGTACGAAAAACGCGTTGAACTGTCCAAACTGGCCCGTTCAACGAATCTTTCGTGATGTGAACCCGACGCCCCCCCTTCTCCCCTCAACGATTATTCGCAATGACGACCCGATGCTGCCTCCCTCCCCCACTCCGGTCAGCAATTTTTTGCTGACAATACGGAGCGAAATGTTTGCCCCCCAAACTCGAAGTTTAGATCCGCCATTGGAAATCCTCCTGTTAAATTCCTTAGAAAAGGCCTTGGTGGATCCCGGGACACAGGAACAATAGATCTGGATCTCAGCTGGATCTCGGGATCCAGGCACATGTCTGTATTTTTGTGCGTTCCTGACATTTTTTCTATCTTAAAATGTTATAAGGGCATTTGTGCTATTTAGACTCCTAAGACAAATGCATTATCATTTCTTTAGTGATGGGCACCGCTAACCGAAAAGTTAAATTTGCAAAGACGCTAACCACTAATCTGCTAACTAAAAAAATCACTTTTGCTAACGCTATACCAGTAAACCGCTTACAAAATTAGCAGAAGCTAACGTTATCCGCAAACCACTAACTTTTATCATATCTTCAGTTTTTTCTTCATCATTTTTGCTCTTCAACCCTAAAAAACAGACTTAGATAGCTGCAATTTGAATGATTTAATATGTAGCTTTGACATAAAGCTGTCTAAAAAGGCATAGCAAGCCAAGATCAGATGATGATCAAGGTGTAGGGGAGAACGGGGCACGTTCTGTCACGGGGCACATTATGTCAGCGGGTTTTCCTCGTGAACTATCCACCGCAGGTAATTGTGTTTCAGTAACATATGTCCTTTGTGCTTTGCAGCTGGCCCAGGTAGTACTATCAAAGCAACAACATGCCTGCGACCAATTGGTCCAATTTGTAAAAGTTTTGTTTTTCAACAGAAATCCAAACTTTTATAAGGTTGAACAAAACTTTGGTTGTGCCATCAGATAATTGTATAGTGTCGTGAATGCTGTCATGTGCCTATAGGAATGTCGAGAACATTGTGCTGAGCGTTATTATGCCCCATTCTCCCAAGTTTTCAGTAAAAGAAAAGAAAAGTGTGACCTGTGTCGAGTGGGGCAGGTTCTGTCACCCAATCTGGGGCAGGTTCCGTCACTGAATCTGTTCATATTCCTAGTCTATCGCTTATAAACGACCATACAAATTATGCCTGTTGTTACAGATATGGTACACCACTTACAGCGTAAAACGAATTCGGTAGGTGCCATGCAGTTCACGAGCGGCCAGAATTACGTTAACATGCGGGGGCAAGGCCTGATTTTAACATGTTAACTGGGGGGGGCAAGTGCCCCCGCAGTCGCGCCGTTTTGCCCCCCCCCAGTCACAGACATTTCTGCCACCCGCTGTTATTAATTCCAGTCATTTGTCGATTGATAATATTAAAATAAAATAAAAGTGTCTTAACTGTTGATATTTGATCATAATACAATGCAAAAATCCATGATATTCCTAGTTTTACTATTTTCAGCCGAAAATAGTTATATTAAATATTTCCGAAACATCATGAACTTTAAATCCTTTGAACAATCTCATTAAACGGTAAGAGCAGGGTAGAATCGGGATTGTTGGACCAGGAATTCGACACAAAATTGGTTGGACTGGGGGGGGGGGCAACCAGGTGGTTGTCACCCATTTCCCCATATAATTAAATTTATTCAAGTTTTTTCTTCTTCATTTTAATTCTCATTTTCTTTTCATTTTCAATGGTTAATTCTTCATTTTCTGCAACAATGGTTGTATAGAGTGGTTGGTAGTACCAGTTAGAGATGCAAATTTTAGGACCACGGAGCCAGCGCTGGGCCCAAATTCACAATATGGTTATATCAAAATCCTGCTTATCTTGGGGTCCGAAGCGATCTTGAGGGACCGAACCCTGGCCACTCGGTTGGCGACGCCCATGGTTGGGATAAGGGGGATATTTCCATAGTGCTCACATATATTTTTCAGATATCACTGTCGCGCATGTCGAGTATCCCATCTTCTTCCCTAAGACTTTGCGTTTCGTTGTTCTCGAGACAAGAAGTGCAATTTGTGTCACTTTAAAATGTGCTTTTAGCCGTCTTCACGATGAATTAGTTTTGCGCGAAAATGTTTTAAACATTTTAAAAATGTTTAAAATGTTTAGTAGTAGCCGTTTTCACGATGGACTAATTAAAAACCAAAAGTAACCCTCGCCCTACGGGGAACCAGGAACGAGTGTTAAACATTTCTCGCAATTTATCATAGTGAAAACGGCACTATAGAACATCTTAAAACACTTTAAGAAGTTTAAAACATTTCGCGCAAAATAATGACATTATGAAAAACGCTTTTGTGTATCTTACACAAAAGCGCCGTGCCGGGAGTGCGGACTCATGGCTCTTAAGATTTTTAGGATACGAAAAAGACTTCGGCGCAGCCCCGCAAAAAATTTGCACGGCGCTGGAGCTTAATTACCCATAGTATGTAAGAGTTTTTGACTCGGTCATCTAGCCCCAGGTTACTATGTCACGCCACGTGACCTTATCTTCAACATGTTGTGTTCGCAAGCCACGAATGTGTCCGAGATATTTAACCTTGCAGAATTTAATAAGGCCATAATAACTAAAATTCGCATTATCCCTGATTTTTCTTATATCGTTGACTTAAGGTCAGTCAATTTCATAACCTCCCATTAGAGTCATGGGAACATATGAAAGATGAATACGCATTCATAGAAAACAGGCATACGTATGTAGAAATACGCATTAGATAAGTCAAATTCTTCATTATCATGTTATTGCAGCTAATTCTTGATGATCCAGGTGCAAATTGCTTGTTCAGTGACCTCTTGAAAGGTCAGCTGAGGTCATCTGTCTCACATTGCACTTGCTGCCAATAAATTTGGATATATACAGATAAAGACGTGCGAATACACCAGTATTGTCTCGTCGGGTCTCATCACCCATATGAACATGACCTTACATGGGTCACAAATGACCTTAACCAGAGGTCAAATTTCTGAAGTCGCTCTAGCCCGGTCACCAATAGATATGTTCAAAGCGTATTATGAGAACAAACACGATGGTCTCAAAATTAGCTCTTATTCACAATTTTTTTTTTTTTTTTTTGCGGAAAATGTCATGAATTTGGTGACCTGTAAAGCCTAAACTATTGAGCTAAGTTTAAAATTTGAGGTACCAGTTGGCGATTTTAATTTTTATGAACTGGTCGATTTAAATTCGTTTCCGTTTGTTCCTAGGTAGGTCATAGGTCTCGAGATGTTTTCGGGTTTCTGAGCAAAGTCTGTATACTTGAAAAATTCGGACCTTGGATACCTCTGGTTGACTTGAATTTTGACCTGAGCCCAAATTGCGTCCAAATAGTTTCGACATTATTTTGCGTGCTAATCAAGCATTTGTTATGTTAATCTACCATACGAACGAGTTAGAAGAGCACTTAACGCCACCGCCACGGCGAAGCCACATGCACGGCCATTGTTTTTATCTCTCTCCGCATGTTTAATTATGAAGTTCTTGTCTGATTTCAAAATAGAGACCAGCATCTCAGCGATTGGTTGACCAGAGACTAAAAAGAAAATTGTGCCATAGCCCAGGCCACCTCGTATTGCTGTCGGCAATGGAACCAAACTCACGCAATGGGATTATATCTGTAAGAAGACACGTTGTCGATTGTATTTAAAACCATTCAATTACCAGGGCAAGCAAACCATTTTATGCTTGCAGTGATTCCCGTCAATATTTCGACGGTTGCTCAATTGTTTTTTTTCTTCAAACAACAATTCAAACAATTTTCTTATTTCGGAAGATGACAAATAATGAAAGAATGTGGGGAAAGATGGCCTACGCCTGACGTGATCCGGGACAGGTCAGCCAAGGCAGGTACATTTCACACGAACGAGGTGCCTCTATAAGTCAAAACAATGGTAAACATCACATGCTCTTATATTATTCGGTACAATTATGCAATAAAATTGACACATGACCTCCGGTCTGCGACCTCTGAAGGTCGCAGGACAACAGATGTTACATGGATCTTTAATTTTACTATTTTAGCAAAAAGGTTCATAAGTCTAGTAACATTGGGCACATATAGCCATTTCTGTGTTAATATTGCACTTCCATGTTCCCACTGACTTAATGTTGGTCACTAAATCGACTTCACCTTAGATCAACTGATATTACAAATCCTCCCATAACACGTTTTTAGATATTTATGACCCAGTTAATCCGTGAGTTTCCAGCTGATCGGTAAACAATCTGCTGCGCATGACATTAACATTTTTTGGAGTGGAATTACTAGACTTGAACCTAGGACCTGACCTGAGGAGACCCCGAGGCCAAACATTGAACCGGATTTGGGAAATATAGGCCAAACAGTTGTGCCCAAAGATGGCGGCGGGGAAATACCATTGTTTTCCGCTATTTTCGGATAAACCCTAAAGGGAAACCTTCCATCCCGTTGTGGCGGCTTGTAACGTCTACCACACAGATTTGCCCCCCCCAACCCCCAGCTAAAAATCCTTGCGAAGCCATTGTATGTATTATATTGTATACCTTAAGAATCTAGATTATTAAACACTTGAGTTTCCTTCGGTCTTCATACTCGGCATGCGTCAAATTGCATAACCTGCCCCAGAACTGAATCAACATTTCCCCAACATGGATAATTAATTGAGCCAATACGTGATTTTCATTTCGGTGTCATTTTGTAAAGTATAAACAGTGGGTTTGTGAAAATGCGATGTTTGTTAAGTAGAACGGTTATTGCGTCCTTTCAATACGTTTTGGGCTCTTGTCGATCCCAGCACGGTTAACTGGAATATTACCATCAAAGTCATGCTTACGACTTTTGCCTTTGGTGCTATGTATTGGATCTTGTCTTCCCCCCCAGTGGTTTTCCCTTAAAATAGGCCCTGTGCGGGGGCAGACTCTGCCCCCAGAGATCTCGAGAACCGCTAGGCGGATTTCGATGGGAAGAACACCATTCGATTCGTCGTGACAAAATCTTTCTTTTTTTACCCCGAAATTGCTTTATTGTTGAAAAATGGGGGCCAAGGGGCAACACATTCGAAAATATTTGATGTTTTTTAAAGGTCATTATAGCCATGTCATTCGACCGATTTTTATGCAAAAAGCGTTTTTGAGCTTCTAATGACATGGTCTTTAATGTATGAAAGGGAAAAGTTCAATGAAAAATCATAGCGTACTCAGGACTTTGATCGGCATGGATAACCAGAAACGGCACAAATGCATGTTGGGATCGTATATAAGCCGTCGATTTTCTTTACACTATTGATGGTGGCGATTGAATGAAACCCTCTCTCCTCCTGCAGGGACCCACAGATAACCGTCGGTGATACAGTAAGTGCCCCATCCGAGACAGAAGTGCCCCCATAGGTGACAGAAACTGCCCCTTATGGGCAGGTTCTGTCAAATGAGTTCATCACCCACCATTATCGACACTTGTGTCGAAACGAACTGAGATACCACTTGAAGCCCTAAAAACGATTTGAAGCTATTGATGTATGTAACAGTATTGGAAAGTATCAATCACCCACTCTGACAAGTGTGCCCGCCAGGGCCAATTAGCAAAAAAGTGAAAGAACGTGCCCCGGTCTCCCCTACACAACTAATTAAATGAACATGTTAAGTATTTGTTCATTTGTTCATTTAATTTATTTATTTAAACAGAGACGAAAAGTTGCTCCGTCCCTGTCGTTCCGTCTTCCTTACCTACCCTCCTCAATCTTAAATGTATGAAAACGTGCAATTGTCATGCATGAATTTTATTAACCCGCGCCCCACTGGGCCTCTGCATTTCCTTCGCCCGACTGGGGGTGTTTGAACACCCCCTCTAACTCGGCTTCTACAGCACGTAGACCAAAACAAAAAACATTGTTCGAACCGTTATCACAAATCATTTCGAAACTATCACTGACTTTTTTCGCTCACGTCAAAACTCAGGTCACCAAAGGTCATCGAAGGTCAAATTTTCCAGTTTTAGGACATCGCTCCAGAAACCCCCATAATATCATCGGAAACTATGCTATCAAGAATACAAACGTTAAAAAACCATCGCTAGCCATTTGAGATTTGAAAATCGCAAGTAGGTCGCCTCAAAATTGACCTCAGGTCAAATTAGGTTAGGCTCAAGAGGTTCATTAAATTCAAAATGCTGATTTGGCAAAACATATTTCCGGCAAATAACTTTTTTACCTACAAAAATAACGCAATACTGTTTTACGCCATCGTGTTTGTCTTGTCCAAGGCGCTTTGAAGTATGTCAAATTTGATCATGTTAGGTCAACTTAAAAAAGACCTCAGGTAAAGGTCAAGTGGTGACCTAAGTAGGTCATGCTGCATAATCAGGAGATTGTGCCTTGACGAGACAAACACAAATGGTGAAAGTTACACATTTTCTCTATCTTCATTATGTTTAGAGTTATTGAGAAAAGTGTTGGTGAACCTGTGACTCATATGAACCCCGTAAGGTTCCCTGAGGCAAAACCGCACTTGGGATCATACATAATATCCTATTATAACATTGTCGAGAAAGGACTGATATCGTCGAAAAAAGAAAGCATTGGAATATTTCTCCATCGATTTCTTTTATTTATTTTTTTATTGGTTATGTTTTTTTTGTTTTTTTTTTTTTTTTTTTTTTTTTTTTTGTTTTTTTCTATTCATTTTTTTTATATATTTTTTTGCCGACCTCAGGTCCCGATATAAAAAAAATTCGAAGATTTACACTTTTGTAAGATGCCTGATCATTTGATGTAATCCTAAACAGTTTAATCATCGATCCGTTAGAAACCTGTGGTCAATGGCAACGAACCGCAAACTGGTTTGTGGTGGGGTACTTGACCTGACCGGTGACCTGACCTAAACGATTAACGAAACTGATTTTCTCAATATGTGGCGGAAAGGAACAATGATTAGTTATGACAAATTTGGCGGCGGCTAACGCGGCCGCCGTGTGTTTGTTATCCTGAGAAAAAAAAAACAGGAAGGGGGTGTGGTTCACACCCCCCCAAGTGGGCGCGGATTACGAGCTTAAAGTTTTTTTAATGCTAAAAGTCTGGGCTGTAGCTCTCAGTGGGAGAACGCTTGGACTTCCTGGTCTATCGCCGGTACTGGCAGCCGGGTATCCCCCAGTCGCATTCGACGCTCGCTATTTGCTCCTGACTGAGATGGCTCTGCGGCCGTGGCAGCGGTCGCACTCAGGCAGGTGACGATCATGAGCGGGCGGACCGTGTCTAGGTATGTCGGCGCGTAAACTTCGTCTTAAATCCTTGGCGCCAACAGAATTGCGCGATCGAGTGGTGAGGTCAAAGGGGACCAGCGCAACAAAGCTTCTGCTTAGCGCGGGTCCTGACCTAGGAAAGCCATCCATACAAAACATTCGGACTAAATTTATTTTAAAAAAAAGTTAGCGGAAGCAAATTGGTCCGCTAACGGTTTCCAAAGTTAGCGAAAGCGGTAATCCACTAAACGAAAAGTTAGTTCCGCTATTAGGGGTTAGCGAATTAGCGGAACCGTGCCCACCGCTGCATTTCTTTAACCCACCATTGGCTGGGTGGCGAAAAACGCCCCCCTCAAGGATTTTCACAATAGCTCAAAAATGAACAGCGCTATCAACGCGAAATTTCCGGTAGCTTATCGTTCATAAGTTGGACGTCTTCATTGTAAAAATAAATTCAAAATCGTAGAAATTTGTTTGAGTTATATCCAATTTAGTGACGTCACTACACAAGACTTTGACGCAAATATCCGCTGGAATCTAACAGGCTGTACAAAGGCCATTCCTAAAGAAAAATGCAAATAAAGAAGACAAAGGTTAGAAAAGCTAGGACAATGGGCGTATAATAGCAATCTCGGCTTTTATTTTATTTTTATTTTGACCAAACAAAAATGAAAAATAATAATTTTTGAAGAAAATGTCCTCAAAATCAGCATTTCTAAATGTTATCAAACCGGAAGATATGTGAGAAAAGCACATATGTACAATACTCAAACCGAATTTCAAAGCAATATCTGTATTTTAGAATCACTGATTGCTCCCGAAGTATGAGTAGTTGCATGCATAACTAATGAAGTCATTTTTAAAGTATTTTTTTTTTTTTACCAGATACAGACAAATAAATGGCACCACTGTATTTCTGAAACAAAACTGGTTGTATAACATGCATTTTGTTTAGATATTTATCCATTTCAAATTTTGACCTGACCTTGACCTTATAACGAGTCAGGTGTGCAAATGATCAATGAATGAATGCATGGACAATCAAATTATATGGACAAGATAACCCATAAAACGTGTGTCGCATGACCTCTGCCAAGTCCAATAGTGACCTGATTTGACCTGATCTTGACCTTGACCTTTGCTTACAATTTAACTTTTGCTTATACGGGAGATGCAACATCCCAGCTAACAATGTGACGTTGTCGCTACGTTGTGACAAGGTTGCAACACAAATACACAACGTTGTGATAGTGTAATTTTGTAGAACTCCCAGGAACGTTTTTCAAACGTTACGCTTGTGATGCTGCACAAAACGTTTTGAACAACGTTGCTTACAACACAAAGAAACAGACGTTCTTTTGACGAAGCATAGCCTTAACGTGACTTATCGTGGTTGATCATTTTAATCTTAGTAAGATGGTGAATATGCTCAATTTAGATAATTGTACCACATTGCGAGCTGTTCTTCCCAAGTTCCTAGAACAAAGTTGTGACATCGTAACGATACAACGCTGCTGTAACGTTTAACAGCGACATTCATGCAACTTTTTCTTCACAACATTCACGACGTTGTCGCAACGTTGCTGAAACGTAAAATTCCAACTTGATTTTTCACAACGTTGTTACAACGGTATCTGTTACCTGGGAATCCTCTGAGAGCACCTTATGCGATAATAGTCTCAATCTAAAGCTTTGATTGGAAAGTATGGCCTTAAAACTCAAATACCTGTCTTACATATGACCTCTGACCTGAACGTGACCTGACATGTGACCTTATTTGGACAATTTCGCGTGTGCTTCAGAGTGGTCTAATTGAGAGCTTTAGATCGCCGACTTGCGCGTCTCTCTGCGGAATTATTGGTTCGGAAGATAACGAGGGGCAAATAACGCCCCCCCCCCAGCCAGTGGCGTTCGGCTGAGACTCCAGCCAATACCGGTTTGAGATTTGAAAAACCCTTTCAGTTGAGCAGGCTTAAATATTTCCACTGGCTGATTCAGGGGGTGGGAAAATGGGTCATTGCCCCCCAAACCGTCTGCAATCAGCGCAAAATTGATACAATTCTTGATATGAAGAAAAACTAAGCAACTTTTACTCAGGAAAGTTTTTATATCAGCTATTAAATACCAGTATAAACATTTAGCAAGTTAAGTCTAATAATTTTAACACTTTTGGGGATTTTTTTCCCCCAAACCAACCATGCCTCCCCCTTCCCCAAAAAGTGTTAGGTCCGTCAGTGACTATTTCCGTGTACCGAACTGCTGTATTCCGTCGGTGTTTCGGCACCATGGGGTGGGACAGGAACAGCCAACAGGCCCAGGGACACATATGATTGAGTTGTGAGCTGACCCGCTGAGCCACTAGTACAATCTGTATTCTCCTTTCAGGTTGAAAGCTGGTCATGGAAGACAGGTGCAAAAGCACATTGAGTTTGAATCGACTCTTTTTTTATCCTGTTCGGCAAGGGTGGATCCAGCTGGCCATTTTTTTGGGGGGGGAACCGTTTTAGCGGACCCTAACCTACCCTCATATTCGAATTTTCTCCCGGATTTGGTTCCACTTTTTTGCAACCACAGGATTTTCGGGATAATTTTCTTGATTGTGATTTTTTCGGCTTCTTTGGTTATCGGAAAAAGGCTTTGCAGATTGTATTGTTCCGACATTGCCTTCAGTACCAGAGCAAAGCTATTTCAATTGTCAACTGTACCCAAGGGTTGTCGCCGAAACTTTTTGAGGTGGGGGTGCTGAAATGACGCAAAAATGTAACCCATTTTTTATGCGTGTATGCAAGCCTTTGCCAGCATTGTGTGACTGGGACTTTAGTATTAAAATATATATTTGTTATTTAGCGCCCGCGAAGGCGGCGCGAAATTTTAATGGTTTTCCTTGATTAAAACCCAGAAACATAGGCGGTTCGCCTTGTAGAGGAATTAAAAAGCTAAACATGCTATTCCATTCAATTCAACCGTTACATTGAAACGAAGACGATGGCGATGGCTTCGTTATGACGATGGCGATCGATGTGACGCCGCGAAGTGGCGTAAAAGTTTAATTTTAGGTCGAGGAAAACGACAATTTAATATTGGAACCAGACTCAGATAACCCCTATGCCTGGCTGCACATTCCGGTATGATACAAATATTGAAATTAATGTAGTTTTTAATAAATATATTCTTCGGATACTTAATTACGATGACCGGTGGTAGTAAGTGCTTAATAACTGAAGTATATTGTATAATCATAACTGTATACATATGCGCCAAACTGCAACCAGCAATTGGTAACAGTGCAAATGGTTTGAAAACAGCAAGCGGCAGAACGGCTTTTTCGCACATAAATGGTCCCTACGGATCTGGAGGAGCCTGGGACGAAATGGCTTGGGGAGATGGTCCTGGCCTGGCCCCACTTATTAGCATTTTGTCTAAGCTTGGGACAGAGAGCAATAGGTACCGTCAAGGGGAGACTGCCAGACACTAATTAGTTTCCAGTTTTCCATTTTCCCCGATTTTTATAAATTAAAACAATTGCGTATTTTGTGTCATGCCGGAAGCGGCGAAAATTTTCGATTTTCACTGATGGGCGCTGTATTTTGACTGTTGCAAAAACAATTTTTTACAGCTGTAACGTCCGCCAAAACATAGTTCTCAGGGACCTTTGGGGGGGGGGGGCATGGCCCCTTTCCCCTGGATTTCGGTGAGTATAATGAAACATGACTATTGACTAACGCTTCCACGCAAGTTGAGTCGCTTTAGTTCGTAGAAGGCAGCACTACAGTACCGACAGACGGCGCCACCAGCGGCATCTATCCGATCGCCTCACGTCTCAGACGTGGTCTACACCCGTCTGGTGCCGGAGCTCGCCCGGCGGGTGATACCGTCATCGCATCAAAACCTTTTATCGCATCGAAACCTTCGCTAAAAGCAAGCAGGCAAAATTGCGACAGGCTCCACGGTCGCTGGTGGACAGCCTGTTGTCGGAAATGAGCAACGGCGCAGTTTCCGTCAGATGACGAGGACAAAACTGCGCTGTGCTGGAGACGGGATGATTAGGGAAAATAAATTGTTTCGGAATTATATGGTGAATGCTCCACATAGGAGTTAGGATTTGTTCAACACAGGAACAATGCATATTAGCTCGAGTCTAAGTATCTCAGATGGATCCTAGATGGATCCTAGATAACTCTCCTGGAGTTAGATGGATAGAATACAGGGATGGCAAGGGAATGCTTCTTGGAATCAGAAACACCATTGCAAGGCAGTCCACAGAGCAAATCTGACATCCCTACCGCGTCTCTCACCCCACCCACCACACGTGGCCCACACTTTGACACAAAACAGCAACTCGTTCAGCCGGCCCAGTGTCGCTTGACCTAGGCCGGTTGGCATGAACGCCTGAGCAGCCTTACCATTTTCTACATCGAGGCGTAGCCTTCCTGCATGTCGCCGGCGCTCACTGACACAAGTGTCTTTTCTAAAAGATGTTTTACGGACACATGTTGACATCTGTGCTGCTATTTTTAATGTTTGGTTTATAACTGGTTCTTACCTGTTGGAAGTGGAAATATCGTAAAATTTCCCCCTTTTCCTTAATTTCACCCAAAAAATAACCTTTTCATTCTGAAGAAAATGACCGGATTCTCATCACCATTTTTAGTGCCTGTGTTCTTCACTCGTCTGTAAGATGTAGTATAAATTAACGCCGGAGAATAATTATTCTGTGAGATTAAAAAAATAGCAGAAGCAATGTATCTAAGATCACACGACTATTCCGATGAACCAAAGAACCGATGAACCAATTAACCGATATTCCGATGAGATGTTGAACGGAAACGTTATGAGGGCATAGCTAGAAGAACAATCAGATCAGTTTACTTGTAATTTGTTCTGATATACCTAAAATCACTATAACTACTACCTACTGTGTGTTGCATAAAAAGTAATTTAGTGCTTGCATTCCTCGTTCATGTTATATTTTTGCGCCAAGCTCTTTAATCGACATCATTGTGAATCCTACCACATATTGTACACTTAAAGTAGGTATACCTACCCCGTCAACGTTCACCCACGGTGCTGTTAACCCGCGCACTGCAGGAGTGATTCCCCCCCCCCGCCCCCACCTCAGGTTTTTCGGGAGTAGCGAAAAAACGGCGGCGTGCAGCGCCGCCAAATTTCTCACAGCTGTTGGGGCATCAATTATCCACACTTTGTGAAAGTTTTGACTCCAGGTCTTTCAGGTCAGATCACAAGGTCACGTCAAGTATCCTTACCTCCAAAAATGTTTGTGGTCATGCCAAATCCACAGTCTTGTGTTAAAAGATTTAAAACTTGCAGAATTTCATAAGGTTATCAGTACCTACGATTCGATATTCTCGGATTGTTCCGTACCGGTGATCTAAGGTCAGGTCAATTTCCTGTTCTTCCCATTATAAGTGGACGGGACAATATACCTACAAGAGCTTCCTTTGAAAAAATGTGCATTGGATTAGGTCAATTATTTCAGAATCATGTTACTTTAACTCATTATTGATGACCCAGGTTCCATTATTGCTCAGTGATCTGTGTCATCTGATGTGTCATCATCTGAATGCAAGGTCATCTGAGATCATCAGCATGGTTTTGCTGATAACTGTTGATAGAATAAAGATAGAGACGATCAGATGGCACCAATATGCTTGTCTCGTATAGCCATGTCGCCAAAAATGCAGCATACCTACCTGGGTCACCAAATGACCTTGAACTGAAGTCAAATTTATTCGTTGACCCCACTAATATGTTTCAAAGCGTCTTGACAGACAAACACGATGGCATCAAAATTATTTCCTTATCTGTTAGGTAAAATGAAATTCACGAAAAACAGCTTTGCCTAGTATAGCCTTTTGACCTTTGATGACCTCTGAAGCATAAGGTCTTGACCTTATCTAAAATCTGATAACAATTTGGCAATTGTAAATTATCAGACATGATAGTGTATTCGAAATCAATGACAATACAAGTAAGTTCCTAAGAAACCAGAGGAACGTTTCGACAAGCCAGTAGTTGTCTTTCGTCAGTGTTTGAAAATGATTTAAATTATACAACATATTTAAGTAAAAACATCGTAACTCAGCCTTCAGGTAAACTGAACAAAAAACTTCAGTTTAAACCTGAAGCTGAGTGCGATTGTTTTTTTTTACTTAAAATATGTGTATAATATTAAAAATATTTTTCAAACACTGAACGAAGACACTCTGCTTGTCGAAACGTCTGGTTTCTTAGGAACTTACTTGTATTGTCATTGATTTCGAATACACTAATTTGGCAATTGCATTTTTTGACCCTCGCTCTGGTGGGGGTCATTTTGACCCTCCCTGTGGTTTTTCAGAATAGCAAGAAAACGACGGCGCGCAGCGCCGCCAAGTTTTGTATAGCTGTTTGAACATGAATTGCACAAACTTACCCAAAAATTAGGCTTCAGGTCATCTCAGGTCAGGTCACCAGGTCACGTCAAGTGACATTGTCTTCCAAAATGTTTGTGATCATGCCAAAGCCATAGTTTTTGTCCGAAACATTTGAAACTTGCAGGATTTCATAAGATCATAAGTACCTACAATTTAGTAAATATAAGTTTAACCTCATGCTCAATAATTAATAAATATTTAAATAAAATCCAAAATATATTTTCGACCGTGGGCCTTCTTCAGTGGAAATCGAACGTGGATATTAAACGTTCAATGGTTGGATATCCACTGAAGAAGGCCCACGGTCGAAAATATATCTTGGATTTTGTTTAAATATTTCTTAATTATTGAGCACGAGGTTAAACTTTTATTAACAACATTTTATAATTATGCTCCTCAGAATAACGTTAAACATCATTAGTACCTATAGTTATTGTATCTCGGATTTTTTGCATTGGTGACCTAAGGTCAGGTCAATTTCCTGACCTTCCCATTATGAGTGAGCGGGAAAATAAACAAATGCTTTTCTATTCAGAGAATAAACGTTGGATCAGGCTGATTCTGTCAGAATCATGTTATTTCAGCTCATTCTGGATGAACAAGGTGCACTTGTTGCTCGGTGATTTTCACAAGGTCATCTGAGGTCATCTGAGGTCATCTGAGGTCATAAGCAATAATTTGCTAATAACTCTTGATATAATAAAGATAGAGACAAGCGGATGACACCAATGTGTTCTCGTCGTCTGGCCGCGTCGCTCCATATGCAACATGACCTACCTGGGTCACCAAATGACCTTGACCTGAGGTCAAATTTCGAAGTTGACCTTACAAGTTCACCATGTATATGTTTCAACGCACCTTGACAGAAAAACACGATGGTGTTAAAGTAGTTACTCTGTCGTTATTAGATAAAAAGCTAATCAATAAAACAAGTGTTACCAAAAATAGCATTTTTGACATTTGATGACCTTTGGAGCCATAACTATTGATCTGAGCTCAATTTTGAGGCCTTTCATTGGGATTGCAATTTTCATGAGCTTTCGATTTTTTTCCTAGCTTTTCATCCTAGCTTCACGAGATATATGGAGGTTGTTCGAAGCAAAATCCAAAAACTATAAGATTTGACCTTTGATGACCTCTGGTGACCTCAATATTGACCTTAGCTAAAAATGCTTTTGAAACTCCGAATGTCCATGTCGCGAGCTATCGAACGCTTTTTTCAGTGTCTTTCTATCCCTTTTAGTTGTCGAGTTAGACGGGGGCATTTTGACCCCCCACTATGGCGAAGTTTGTCTCGGAGGCCCGACCACTCACCAAGGGGCGGCTTGTTGTTGGAGCTTTCGACTTGGAGCTTTCGATTGATTGTTCTTTTTTCGTTTGTTCCTAGCTGTTCGGATATTTTCCGGAGATATTTGGGGGTTTCTGGGCGAAGTCCATAAAATTCCGGACATTCGGACCTTCGAATGAAACTTGGTGAACTCATTTTGAACCTGACTCAAATTAATAAAAAGACAATAGACTTTCGATAGAGATTGTCTCAAGCTATTATGCCAATTTTTCACCTTGTTGTTACGTAGCGTAGTTTTGAGATCTCAAGTGGGGGGTGAATCAACCCCCCGCAGTTCGTGTTTTACGCGCGAAAACCCCTGCAGTGCGCAAGTTAAAAGGTTTGAAACGCCTGATATCTTTAAGAGCCAGGAGACAAGGTGTATTCACTGGGAGGGGGGGGGGGGAACGGGGCCATGCCCCCCGCCAAGACCATTTGCAGCTCAGTCAAAATCCAGCTATCTACAGAAAAAAAAATCGCGCCGCTTAGCGGTATGACACAAGTTTCCCAATTGTTTAGACAAATTGGTAAAATGAGAAAATAAATTACATTAAATTTCTGGCAGAGGCTCTCCTTGGCGGTAATGGCGGCACACTCCTTTTTAATGTAGTCCGAATGTTTTGTATGGATGGCTTTCCGAGGTCAGGACCCACGCTAAGCAGAGCTTGTTGCGCAGGTCCTGACCTCACACCCGAATCGCGCAATTCCTGTTGGCCGGCAGGATTTAGAGACGAAAGTTTTACGTGCCCGACATACCTGGACACGGTCCGCCCCACTCACTGATGCCACCTGGCCTTGAGTGCGACCGCTGCCACCGGCCGCAGGCCATACCAGTCAGGAGCAAATAGCGAGCGCCGAAACGACTCGAACCCGGGGTGCCACAACCGGGACAGGTCAGGAGTCCAGCGCTCTCCCGCTGAGCTACAGGGGTGGACCCTTCACAAAATATTAACTTTCAAGCGACCTATATGTTTAGCTAGTCTGCCGAGTTCCGAAAAAAGACGACGCAAACGCAAAGATGCGGACATTAGCACCCGAAAGCTACTTCAGCAGCGCCCAGCTTGCTGGACCGACCAAATAGTACGGATCAGGCTCGGACCATCTCCCAAGCAGTGGCGTATTTGAGGGGGGCCATGAGGGTCATGCTCCCCCCCCCGTGGCGTCGAAGGCGCGCTCCAGAATATGTAGTATCCATTCGGCACGGACACCGTTTGTATGTAAATTTCAAGATAACCAGGACAAATTTTGTTTACTGATAATGCAAGTGGTTTTATAAGTATTCTCCATATAGGTCTTGGATTTATATATTGTGAATTGTGCTAAAGCATGTAGCCACACTGGCGGATCCAGGGGAGGCATCAGGGGCAAATTCCCCACGCAGGAATCTGGGGGCATTCAATACAAGCATGCACCCCTGTTCTTTGCACCCCCTGCACGTTCCCTGCACTGAACGCAAAAAAAAAACACAATGATCTGGGAGAAAAACTGGGAAAGTTAACATTTTTCGGGAAAAAATATACATTTTTTCGAAAAAATAAGTCCACTTTGCAGCCAGCTCAAATCCTGCTAATCTAAAATGATACCAAACAACAAAAACCGCGCGCCGCTAATCATAGTTGAGACAAGTTTCGCAATTGCTTATATAACTTATAAAAAATTGATAAATTAATTTAATTATGTGCATGGTAGAGGCTTCCCATGACGGTAATTCCTGGCCCCAGGGCCCAATCTCTTCATGAAATATTAATTTTCAAGCAGGCAAATTTTTAATTTTAGCTAGCCCGCCGAGTTTCGAAAAGGAGACGCGAACCCAAGGACACGGACATCGGCAGTCGGCACCCGGAAGCTGCTCCAGCGGTGCCCAACTTGCTGGACCGAAGAGCTAATTAAAAGTGGCGGACCAGGCCAGGACCATCTCTCCGAGTCCATCTTCCCACCAGGCTCCTTCAGGATCCACAGGGGATCCATTTATGTGCCCGAAATAGTATCGTTCTGCCTCAGTCCTGACTGGTTATAAAACCATTTACACTATTAACCAGTTGTTTGTTACACTTTGGTACATCTGTAATCTGTATAGGTACAGTTATCATCATGATATGTACTATTGAGTGCTGACTGCCACCGGTCATCGTGCTTTGCTTCCCGATGCAAATGTGTATGAAGTACTACCTTTATTTCAATACGTTTTACCATTATACCGATCTGTCCAGGAAAAGGGACAAGGGTTACCTGAGGCTTGGGCCTTGGCTCCAATTAAGGTCTGGTTCCGATATGAAAATTGAAAATGTAGTTTTACACTACATAAAATTCAAATTTTAACGACACTTCGCGGCGTCATATTGGTGGCCAACGTCATAATGAAGCCTTCGATTTGTTGTAACGCTGAATTAGATGAAAACATTATTTAACCTCTTGTTCTCTACACGGCCAACCACCTAGCTATATTTATGGGTTTTATCAGGCAAACCCCCAAAAAATCGTGCGCGGCGCTAAATAACTAAATACCTACTATAACATGAAAACTCACAATTAAAATATTGCAAAGGCTTAAATAGAGGCATTCAAATAGATGTACATTTTTCGTCATTTCAGCCGACCCCCACTCAATAATTATCGGTGACCCCCCTGAGAGTTGATATGAGACAAACGTTATCATTACTTTTATGTGTATATGCTACGGAATACCGTGATTTTGTGTTGCTTTAAAAAATCCCAAAAGTTGTTTTCCCCTATTTTTCCCCCTAAAATGTTTTTTGTCAAGCTCGAATACCAAAATGAGGTGACCGACCCAAATCTGCGGAAAAAAATAGAGTATCTTTTTGCAACAAAAATATTTCCCTCCCCCGAAGGGGAGAGTCTGGATCCGCCAGTGTGCCCCCCCCCCATGGCTGATTTTTTTAATACACCACTGCTCCCAAAGCCATCTCCCTCGGGCTTTTCCAGATCCACAGGGACCATTTATGCGCGGAAAAGTCGTTCTGACTTCTGCCTCTTACTCTGTCAAACCATTAGCACTGCTATCAGTTTCCTACGTTTGGCACATATGTATGTGCAATTGCATACTACATATGGAGTGTGCACTGCGCAGTTGATTATTATATGACTAATGGGATGCTGACTGCCACCGGTCATTCGTTGCAATTACTTCCGAGGCAGACTTGCCAATAATTCATCATTTTCATGGAATTATTCAGTGTTCACAGGCCATAAGGAATGATTCTATAATAATTAATTCGCTCAAGATTAACGCTGGTGAGTCCACTCACAGCAACTCACGGCTAATATGAGTGGCTCATTAATTATTCATTCACAATGACTCATGAATGATTCATTAACAATGACCCGTTCATTCACAATGATTGAATGATTCATTCACACTGGCCACGTTTACATGACACGTTTACATGATCAATTCAGATTTCCCCTCGTGGTGACTTCTATAATTGTGTCACCACACAATACAAATCCCAATTGACCGTCAGAATGAACGGGCTTATTAGTCCCGTTCATATCTGACGGTCAATTCTGATTTCCCTTGTGTGGTGACAAAATTACAGAAGTTACCACGAGGGGAAATCCATATTACATTACCTAGAGTCATGGTAACTTGGCCATTCCCGCCATTGGCCAATGACTGACAGAGCGAATGTGCATCGCTCGATCAATGCATACTTATTTATATTAACTAAATAAACAATGCCATAAATAAAACTGACAATAAACCTTATTAGCCTGACATCAGCACCCGGCGAAACATTGAATATAATTATGATAATTATGGTCTACCTAGAAATATAAATATATATATATTTATATATATATACATATATATTATAGCAATATATATATATATTATATATTATATTAATAATATAATATATTTATATATTCATTGTATATAATATTATATATATGTATATGTAAATATATATATATATATATATATATATATATACGCATATATATATATATACATTTATATATATATATGTATATGTATAAATATATATATAAATATATACATATATATATATCCTTTGTTACCCATGCCTCCCACACAATCTATATCACCTTTGCCGCACAATCTTTGTCGCACAGCTAACACCCCAGAAAAGGAAATGTAAACAAAGTCTCCCGCGTTCTACAAAACAGCAATCAAGTTTTTACAAACATATCCACAGCTTACGAAGTTTGATGGGTGGGCGTTTTACCCGCCATTGGCGTTTTGTCCCATTCTACCCTATAAATGCATTATGGTCGCATGGTCTGCTGCATGCGAAGCTTTCTTGGCCAAGACCTCGTTCTTTCTAGCTCGTTCAATTTCTAGGAGCCAAAATATATTATTTCAAGCCATGTGGGTCAGTACTCAGTAACATGTCACGATGGTCATTACTGCTGCTAATTTTGTCGTATCCCGCTATCAATTAAATATGATTGACTGCAATTTGGATGCTTGCTCTGAAGCAGATGTTGTGTGGGCCCTCAAGAGCAGCGGCATTTGTTTTTTGAACGATTGGGGGGTCGAACAGGGACGGATCCAAGAGGAGCCTAAAAGCGTTATGGCTTTACCGAAACCACCGAAATCGGCTGAAACTTAACATATTTTAAATAAATTATAGACAACATGTACAAAAGATGGCATTTTTCATTAACAGATAATGAGAGAGAAGAAAAAAAATCATGAGTTTTGGACTTCTGTCGGATCTCACGACACCTGTCTGTCCTTTCTGTCTAAAACCAAGGTCACAAAAGGTCACTATCCGCAAAATATTTTTGAAGTTCATGCAACATATGTTTTATGTGCTGTTTAATACGAAGAATTCGAAAAGTGATATTTGTTTAATCATCTGAACTAATATAAGTGAAGTTAGTGCCAAGCTCAGGTTAAGTTCAGATCATGAGTGTAAGAGCGGTTAAAATATTGGTGAAGGATGGCATCGCTGAGGTACTGATATAGATAATCTGACCATTAGTGACCATATGCCAATCTGAAACATTGTGCATGGTACCCTTCACCAAAGAGATAAACCCATGGTTCAGATTACAGAAGGTCAAAATTTGAAATGAATAAATCTTAACAAAAAGCATGTTTTCAGACTACTTTTATCTCATAAGTACAGTGCTGACATTTATTTGTTTTTATCTTGTCAAAAACACCAAAAACGTAATTTCAAAATATGGCCTCATGTCTTATCATACTTAGGGAGCCATAAGTGAGTCAAAAGTTAAGTTATTGTATTTATATTTGGTTTGGTTATTTTTTATAAGTGGCTCTCCAACATATATTCCGTGTTTTAACACCCTTGAAACTCTTCATTGCTGTGACGGTTTTATGCCTAGAAAAAAGTATTCATTGGTGGGGTTAAAAATTGCAATTTTGTAGACCTTGACATTTGGCTATCTTTGGACCGTTTTTGGCTTGCACCTTGTCAAAACGTGTCTAGTTTACGGCCTGCTTTAAGTATTAATCTGATTTGATCGTCAAACCCGTGTTTAGTGACGTCACACAATTTGTTAAATCTAAAAAGTATCAATACAAATTCTTTATTTTATCACAGGAGATGTAAATTTAACATGATAGAAAATTGTCACGTTGATCACGTTGATCACGTTTATCACGTTTATTGAAAAATTGCAGGTAATGAAAGTTTCACGTTGACAGCGTCGTTGTTGTGTTTTGAGCTATCACGGAAACTCTTCAGGGGGAGCAATATTTGCCCCCGGGTCAAGCGTGGGTTAATGCCTTCTAATTGCCGATGTTTGGACACAAACCCGTAATGCATAAATTACCTACAACGTATGTTCCTGTTTGGTCGCAGTATCCGGGCATTCCCTGTTGTAAGTCGATCCATCACCTTCCTGTTGACCTGCCCGATTGACCTGCTGTAGAGCCGGCGCTGGCCGCCGGTCGTCGGCACCGCACCGCCGCTGCTGACGTCACTTCCGGCTACCACCTGGCGTCGGCGGCTGAGCGCCGTTCGTCGATCGCGACGCGCCCACTCACCCTCGTTGTCGACGCCGACGGGCGCTGGACTGCGCGTGAAGGCACGCCGGCCGCCCACGACCCAGTCTCGCCGCAGCCGCCACAGCCGCCCTGCCCCGCCCTCCCCTCTGCAGCCGCTCCGCTCCCTCTACAACCGCCCCTTCTTCAGCCGCACACCGCCACCGCCCTTTTCAGCCGCCCATGCCTCTCCCCCGACCTGACCCCTCTATAACCGGACCCCTTTCTCAGCTGTACACCACCACCAGATTGGTTATTGATTCACCTTTTTGGAAGGATTCAATCACGATTCACTTTGAAATATGAATGATTCAGCCACCGTTTGATTCATGGATAACTATTTTAATAACTGATGATTTCCAATTCAAAGAATCAAAACATTTTTTGATCAAATCACGTTCAATTCACCGTTGAAATAACAAAGTGCAGTCTGCTTGATTCAATCAGCCTTGTTTCTTTGCTGGTTTTGATTCAATCATGATTCATGAATACCTACGAAAAATATGATGGTGAGTCGGTTGATCTTTGATTAAGGATTTTGATTGAACAGTAATTGCAATCGATTAAATCAGAATCAAATCAACAACCAGTCTGACCACCACCGTCCTTGTCAGACACACACCCTCGCCTCTTCCGCCGCCCCCGCCCCCTCTACAACCACCTCTTTTTCAGCCTGTACATCTCCCACGTCTTCATCAACCGTGCCCCGCCTTCACAGCCGCCCACGTCTTCTTCAGCCGCCCCCACCTTCTCCTACTCCTCCGCCTCCACAGCACTCGGCTATTCACGGTGTTGACGGAATCAGCGGCAGAACACATTACGGTGTTGTCTAAGACTCATTACAGGGCCGAGCGACGCCGGAGCTGGGATGGGGAGCGGGGGTAGCTTCTGCTAATCCTGCCGCCTCGCTCACGGCTTTATTCCCGTCTTTGGTTGCTTGGTCGGCTAGCATTGAGATATGGTATAAACTATAAATAAATGGTTTGCTATGAATTAATATATTTTCATTCTCAGCAACATCCTCCCACATGGCTATTACGCCAGCGCACATATGAGCTGTTTACCAGGACTCAACCCACATAAGGCAAGATTAAGTCCACCAGCCGACCATCACAGCCGACTGCACTGATGTTAAAGGTCATAGGTGGGTTTATCCTTCGCGCATTGTAAATTTTGTATCCCATTTTAACGATTGTTTTTGGAAAATGCTGACAAAATAATGTTTTTGGAAAGGTACCCCAAAAATGTAATATAGATAATCACAAATTGGCGATTTCCAGACCAAATTTCAAAACAGTATTATCCATTTTGACTGATTGATGGTTTCTTAAGTATGAGCCCAGGTAACAGATACCGTTGTAACAACGTTGTAAAAAATCAAGTTGGAATTTTACGTTTTAACAACGTTGCGGACAAACGTCGTGAACTGTTGTGAATACAAAGTTGTATAAAAACGTCGCTGTTAAACTTACAGAAAAACGTTGCATCGTTACAGAGTCAAAAACATTGTTCAGTAACTTGGGGAAGAACAGCTCGCAATTGTGGTAACAATTATCCTGAATTAAGCATATTCACCATCTTACTAAATTAATGGATCAAACCACGCAAGTCACGTTAGCTATGATTGTTCAAATAGTAACGTTGGAGACAACGTTGTTCAAACGTTTTTGTAAATTTCACAAAGGAAACGTTTTGACAACGTTCCTGGGAGCGTACAAATATTACCACTATCACAACGTTGTGTAGTTGTGTTGCAACCTTGTCACAACGTAGCGATAACGTCAAATTGTTAGCTGGTAGTAACTCAGGAACTATTTTGATATGGAGTTTTGTTTTTATTTTAATGATCAACTACGAACAAACAAACATCTCCACACAATTTCTGAGCCAAATTTGGTCTTGACATATACTTTTTGCATTTGCATTGATCAACTTCGAACTTTAACGTTCTGTGACCTGACAGCTGACCTTGAACTGAGGGGTATATTTTATAAACTTCACTTATGTGAGGTCAGGTAATATAATTACTATCACTATCGAAGTATACCGATGTAAAATGGTATTATGGTCCATAAAAGTAAAATGACCCATAAAACATGTGTCGCATTAGCATGACATTCGTAGTTCTTTTCTGCATTGTGACCTTTTGTGACCTGACCTCGTCCCAAACATTTGCCAATAATCTCAATTTGGCTCATGAGGGCACTCTGGGTGATAATGGTCGCAATACAAGGCTTTGCATAGAAAGTATGGCCCATATGCGCGCGCAAATACCTCTATTTTGATCTTTGACCGGACCGTGACCTGACATGTGATCTAAAATACAAAATAACAATTATGTTTCGGATTCACCTTCTTGATAGTTTTTTATTCCGCCTTGTGCGTCTCGCTGAGATCATTGGTTCAGAAGATAACCAGGGGCGATACCCGTCCCTCCCAAATCAATGGTGTTCGACTGAGATTCCAGTAAATGGCGAGTTATTGGAAAATATAGCAACTTTCATTGAGATGGATAGACATTGACTGACCATAGCTTTCGACTTTTTATGATTCTGGAGATCACAAAATATATTGTGTCCAATCGTGTGACATCTCTACTATAGCAATAATAAATTGCTGTACAGTGTGGAGTCAACGAATGAGCCGTTTAAATCGCCTGAGAAGGCTAAAAGCCATTTTAAGCCCGATTATTTTATTTATCAATTGATTTCTCGCGAACGCTGCTTAAATTCCTGGTGGTGGCATTTTGGATCTGCATTCGATGGCAGACCTAAGTTCTTTTTCGCCCGCCGCGATACACACTTCATGATTGGAAATCATTGGTTGGCAAGGGGAGATAATCGAAGTAAACTATGTTGAAGACCCGAGGGACCCTCTGTTGACCTGATGGGGCATGAGGGGTCCTCTGGTGGCCTGAAGGGCCATCGGCTAGCTTAAGGGTCTCCTTTCGACCCGGGGGGCCCTCAGTCCGACTGAGTCAGATCTTGACCAGCTTGAGGTGGCCCTTTGACGGCCTGCGGGCCCTTCACCCTCAGTCGGTATGAGGGCGCTTGAAGGGCTCTCTATCGGCCTGAGAGGGCCCTTCGTCGGCCTTAACCCGCGCACCGATGGGGGTCTGAGCCAGTGTTTGTCATGGATCGGGTGCACCCATGGGTGCCCACCCAATTTTTCCGATTGTCTGGGCTGGGTATGCATTTTTTTACTTTTCATGGGTAATGGGCGAGCGTGGGATGTCAATTTTTTTTTAGAAATGTCGCTAAGCGATACGTTTTTACTCGACAACCAGATGTTTAACCAGGTAAATATGTAGATAAGTGATATGGAACACTTAAACAATAAGCTTTGGTAATTATGTGAGAACAATAAATCATAGTAAGTAATAGTGGTGTAATTAAAAAATATATAAATCATGACCGATCCAAAGTCGGATCCAACATGACAATGTTGATCGAAAAGTGTTTGATGAGTCAAAATACACAGCAACACACAGGTGCGTGATATTATTACTATTTCTCGTTTATAGTATGCAAGTAAATATGCTAAGACAATGGTTGCAAATTTTGTGAAAATAATTATCTGCTTAATCTGAAATCTGAATGGGTCGGACCGGGCATGGGCCTCAATTTAATGAATTTGAATGGGTCCGATCTGGGTCTGGGCTTGGTATCCATGGGCTTCGGCCGGGCTGGTCTTGGGGTTTGGGCACCCATGACAAACTATGGTCTGAGCCAACTTAGAACCGACGGGGGTAGCGGATAACCGCCCCAGAAATTTCGAGAACTACGCAACGTACCGGGAAGCGGAAAACGGTTTTAAGTAGGCCGTGACGAGTACTAGAGTAAATACAATACGTTTTTTTTTATCAGGTCAATATTGAGGTCACCAGAGGTAAAAAAGGTTAAACTTTCACATATTTCGAGTAAATTGAGGATTGCTTCACAAAATCCAGGCTAGCTCAGTAACTAAGATAGTTAGAATCATTCTGTAAAAAGCAATGAAATGCTCTTCAAACGCTCTTTCTGCATCATGTCTTCAGATTTTAAATAGGGTCAATAGTTTAGGCGCCAGAGGTCAGCAAATGTCAAAATGTATATTTTCACGGGAAAAGTTTTTGCTAAGAACTTTGTATTTATAACAGCTAGAGCACCTCTTTTATCATAATCGTGTTGCTCTTGTCAAGGCGCATCTAATCATATATCGGATTACCTAGCTAAGTAAAAAAAAAAATGCCTTACCTGACCTGAGGTCATGTCAAGGTCAAGTCAAATTTTGTGTCACTTGATGACAATCGATAATAGAAACAGAATGGTGAAAACACTATCACTCTAACCCATGTAGAAGATGAGTTATTGTACAAAAACCAT